>BGNK01000467.1:120859-238397 GCA_003297005.1 Symbiodinium sp. clade A Y106 | reverse complement strand
TGCCTTGTATGACATGTCGTGGCCCAAGGGACTAATCTTTCGTAGCCTTTCCCTTGGACAAAAAGAGCACGATGGCATAACACATCTGTCGACCTGTTCACAGAGCGGCTGCTTCAGCAGGTTTAGGGTCTGGGGTTTAGGGTTTAGGGTTAGGGTTTAGGGTCCCTAAACCCTGGACCACGGTGTTTTGAGAGCATGTACGAGACATGAAGGCGCGGAGGAGGTAGGGGACCCAAACACCCGCAATTCCCACGCATCCTCATGTACTCCCGTAGGTTCATGTCCATCAGCTCCATGATGAGATGCACCTACCACAGGATCCCTGCTTGTGAACCAGGAGTCTACAGTACGGGGGACTTGCACTTGGGTCGAGTTGACCACGTTGAACTCGAAGATTCTGGCGAACGTGGGATCCGAGAAAGTTGGAGGTGAGGCAAGTACAGTGTGCGATACCTAAGCTAGGATCAAAAAAGGTCTAGTAGCAACGGTGGTTTTAGGTGATGGCATTCGAGACTTTGTGTCGGGGGGCCTGATTAAGGTGTGAGCGTTCAGGGTCTGGAGTTCTAAGTGTTCACGGATTAAGGTTTACAGCTTCAGGTTTTAAAGGCCTGCGACGATTTACAGCTTCAGGGTTCACAGACTGCAGCATTTTAGGGTGCAGGCTTTTAAAATTTCGTGTTCGGGTTGTGCATCTAGGGCAGCACAGGCACGCTCTGCGGCACAGCATGGACACCCAATAGCTTGACGACGTTGGTGTGCTTGCACGACCTGACGGCTTGCCACGGACAACCGAGTAAGTGATTTTGCGGAACATTTTGCTCTACAGGTATGGGGCTTAGCTTAGACTTTCGCTACCACATGTTACGTGTAGCCTCTCTAGTTTCAAAGCCCAGAAGAATCGGAGCTCCACATTCAGGTTTTGGTGCGAGGCCTGTCGGTGTCGAAGCTTTCTTCATCATGAATCAGAGCTCCTTATCCTACCCAAGGATTGACAATACCTTTTCAGGTTTTTGAAAAACTTACCCAAAATGACTCTTGCCTCCTGCATCCTAAACCCTAAACGATGGATCTCGGGTTCCCGGGTGCAGATCTGCGTAGCCGTAGGGATCCGTGGGCCTTGAAAAGCCCAAGGCTCGGAGCCGCCGAATGCAGCTCCCTGCGGTTGAGGGTTCAGGTTATTTTTTTGTCGAAGGCCCTTTTTGGGTCTGAGGGTTTCGGATTTAGGGATGAGGGTTTAGGATGGGTTAGGGTTTAGTGTACCCAGCTCTCGACAACCAGTAAATTGGGCCGGAACCTTCCGAGACACCAGACCTGGCAAGCAAAAGGCTCGACCTCAGAGCATCTGAATTTTCTGTGCCGCCGCAGCGGCGACAAGGCCGCAATCTCTCGGATCGCGAAGCTGGTCACTCCTTCCTGCGACATCATGACCAATCTTGCTTGCAGGGATTCAGGTCTCGTTCAGGGAGGGCTGAAAGGTCAATGGCTTCAGCATCGTCTTTGGTGGGGAGGGCTCTTAAAACCAGCGATACTCGAAGTACGGCCCCTGTAACAAGGATCCTACCATGCATGGTTAGGTGTATATGCGAGAGCAGCTACTCGGCAACCCGAATGCGACTTCTTTCTAGGCCATCTACTACTTCTGCCGAAAAATGACCCTGAATTGCAGAAATTATCTGCAAGCCAGGGGAGAACTCCGCCTAGTTTCAGCGGTCCGCAGTATGCAAAACTTTTTTGCAACAAACACTGTAAGGAGTACAAACATAGGGGTTTTATGACATCTCCGCAAACCCTTGACTCGACGGAAAAGGAGGTCAACGGGCGATCACCCTTTTAGAGTGTAGAGTCCAGGGTTCAGGGGTCTAGGCTTGAGGCTTGCTTAAGGATTAAAGTTGGAAGGATTTGGCTTGAGGTTCACCCCTCAAACTTCGACAGCAGACCCGAAGACCCTGCTCATGCCCTGAAACCCTCTAACCTGAACCTTAAACTCTGTATGTGGCAAGTCTAAAGGCACGTCTCGCAGCCAAGGCGTGTACCTTTTGTTCTTGCAGTTGCTGTGCACCATGGGTCGCCAATTCAAGGACACATACCCGTAGCTGCAAATGGCCATGTCGTAGTCGCAGCTGGATTTGCCACGACTCCGTTGCTCTGTCAGCGCGGAAGTATGCCAGGCCAGCTCTGCTTTGCCGCAGTCTTCCCCGCACCAACTCCTGATACCCTAACCCACAGCCCCACATCATCGCATACCCCAATGCCCTATTACAGCAGTACCTTTACATGCTGAACCGCAATCCTCAGATTCGAGCTTTCGGGGGTTTAAGGTTTAGCGGTTAGAAAGTGCAGTCGCGAAGCTAATGGCTTGTGGATCTTTATGTTGCAGAGTCTAGTTGTGGATTCGAAAACCAAGTCGAATCTCGCAGGCCTTACTTAGTATACGGGTCTTAATAATGAGAATAGGGTTTTGGGGCCCATAATACTATAATTACAACAAGGAGACCCCGAAAATAATGTAGGTCATTATTTAGGCCCCTATTTTACTTAGCCTGAACATGTCGTATTCCTCTGGTCCTCGCTCGTCAGGGTCGTGGACTTCACTGCAACGTTCTCACCCGTGACCTGGGCTCTCCATCAGAACCGATCTGTAATGTTTCGACAGCTGCCCATATGAAGCAACCGCATGACACTGTGCCGAGCCGCGAGATCACGCATCCGCTCCACCTGTTATGGCTCTGAAAGAACAGGCTACAAATAGTACAACTACTAATTACTAGTCACAACAAGAACAACAGCAGAGAAATAACAACCAGCATGCAAACAAACAACCAAACAGCATGAGAAGAAGCAGAAGAAGACTTATGAACATCGAACGTCTGAGTGGTTGTCCCTGCGGCACAAGGAGACGCTGTACACGCGTGTTTCATGCTTTCTCCTGTTGCCATCCTTTTCATGCTGCCATGCTGCTAGGCTTGCCTTGAAATCGGCTTGACATGCTCGATCCTCTTCAAACCCAACAGAGGAAATCCCCAAAACACACCCTACATAGTCCTTCATTCCTCAATTGGAGCCTTTGCCAATATTTTCAAGAGCACAGTGGCCTGACAAGCATCCGTTTGGAAGCCGCTGCTTTGCGGTTTCGCCCTTACTATGAAGCCGTCCATCTAGGTTCGAGCGGGCTTTGGGTTGCAGGTCACAGCACAATTGAAACTGAAATCATTGAACCCTGATCAATCTCGCACTACACCGCCAACACCTACTTGAAAAGCTTGAAACCAATCAAACAACACCCTGAACAGTGAACACTGGACCCGAAATCCCCACGTCCTGAACCCTAAGTCCTAAATCTGAAACGCTCGCACTCGCCGGCCTTGCCAAAATTCCCTGCAGCAATTGCTTCTAGAGGAATGTAGCGGCCCGCCAAAGCCTCCGTCTCTTCCTTCGGGCTCGAAGAGGAGCTCTAAGGCCCATGAATTAAGGCTCTTTTCACAGTAAGAACAAATTTGAGGCAGGGTTTAGGATTTAAGGATGGGTTCTGTTCTGCATAAGGAGCAAGTTAGGGTCTAGGATCTTGGGTTTAAACGGAGGCTCTGGGATCCCACGGTAGGACCCTATCGTGTACCCACAGCGGTTGGGGAATTCAGGAATGTTCCTTAAACTACATCGGGGTTCTTATGATTATTTACGACGCATATTCCGTCACTTGCATAAAGTGGCGAAGCTCCCGAAGCCCCGGAAGCCCTAAGCCCCACAGCCCAAACCCTCAGCGGTTCTGAGTTTAGGATTTAGCCCTAAACCCTATAAATCCTGAAGACCAAAACCTCCCGAAAAAAGGATCCCAACGCTCAGATGTCTGCTTCCTGGAAGGCGGAGGGCGTCTGCGTGGTATCTGGGTAGGGAGCCGCCACGACTGCCATGCCGACCGGCGGATCTCCTCTGTTCTGGTTTTGATTTTTAGTATCATCAACAATCTTAGCATGGTTATAAGTTATTCGTATTTTCACTGTGATCATAAGTCTCATTGGTATTTTTTTAATATGATTCTAGTTGGCCGTTGATTAGGAGGGGGGAGCTCGAGGGTTAGGGCTGCAAAATGATGCAACGGTGTAGGGCCGTGCGTTTTAGGGCTCAGGTTTTGGGGCGTGGGAGTTGCAGCCTCGGCGGGTAGCCAGCGGACTTTAAACGGACTCTAGACTGGTTCTAAGGCTTTTACAAGAGTTCCACAAGTAAAACGGTTTGTCAGACTTGTATACGGGAAGTAGCGCTGTCGAGTCAGTTCAGAAACAGTGGGAGCGCACGTCCAACTGCAAACCTGTAACCTTAATCGTATAGCAAAATCTGGACAGGTCCCATGCCGAAAGAACATGAAACTTTGCGGTCATCCCCCTGCAGGCACGGATGCGGCTGCTGGCCCGGAGCCGGGCCATCTTTAACTCTATCCCGTGCTAACGACCGCAAAACTGAGACACTTCCGGGCCGACTTTCAGGGTTTACTTAGGTCTTCGCATTACAACTTTAAGATCGGTATCAAACGACCAGAGCAAACCATAAATTAGCCTGAACCTACTGAACAGCAAGCCCCCAAAGCCCCCAAAGCCCCGAGCCCTAAGTCCACAAGTCCGCACAAGTCGACTCTTGTGTTGGGTTCGGGGCAGGAAGAAGCTTTGCGTGTGGTATGTTAACATGCCGGGATCACGCCAGGTTCGCGGCGAGGGTTGTGGACGATGGTCTCAAGAGGCGTGCCGGCCCAAACGGCTGCAGCAAACATCTTGTGCCTGAGGTGAGCTTCGACCCCAATGCACAACCCCCTTATCCCTGAAACCCCTCTGTCAACCCGAAACCAAACCTTGACAAGGTGAGGCTTGGTTGGCCAGGTGGGACATGGGCAATTAGGGGAATCCGATGTAAGGCTTTCGTCATCCGACAGTTTTGCCTGGGGGGCCAACGGGTGCAGAGCTGCATTGTGTGGTGTTGGGGGCGGCTGCCATTCTCTCCAGCTTCTGGGAACAGGGCTGCAAATAGACCACCCGGAAAACGAAGCCTGGTTTGGAAGCCTCATGCCTTCACAATTAGTCAAGCGTGTAGTCCCGAAAAAAAGCTTGAAAAGTTTGAGTCCTACTTCGTCCTGTTTCGATTCCGTGTGCTCTTCACCCCGCCTGGGCTTTCTGTTGGCAGCATAGGATAGCCCTTCGGGAGTGCGCCGCCCGAAGTCACACGTGAACCCACTGCATCTACACGCCTCAGCTTCCCAGTAACTCAGTTCACCCTCGGTTTTCAGGTTTGACGTTGGATTTGCCTTTCTGTTTCTGGTTCTTCAGGTGCGTTTGGAAGGAGAATGACCATCAGACGAGTAAGATTTGGTCGATGTGCATCAATCAGGCCCTGCGCCGTACTACTACCTCCTTACGACTGCCAGGCTCCATCCTGAGATCGTGTTGCAGTCAAACAAGCACCGAAGCACCCTCTCGCAACGACTGCTGGAGCGAGGAGTGCTGGCCGGTCTTCCCGCCGGCCCCTGCCAAGGTCGGGCACGCACACACTGCCGTGCTGCATCTCTGCAACCAGGTTGTCCAACGGCCGATGCTTCACCCAAGGCCGCTCTGACGCTTTCCATCGGAAGCCCCATAGCCTGCCAAATCAAGTGGCCAGGTGACGATGGAGACGGCGTGGAAGGACAAGAAGTGCCTCCGTCTCCTCTTCGACCAGTACATCATGCAGGTAGAAAAGTATCCGAGGGCAACAGTGTGTTGATTGTTGTTCTGGACGAAGCGAAGACTGCAGGCCCGGAGTACGCACGTTATGTGGTGGATGTGCGGCCCAGCACAAGCCATGCATCAGTGGTGAATTTGTGGAGTGTATGTGATAGGAGGACACCGGTAATACGCGTACACTGGCATCTACCCAACTGCACGGAGACCCCAGCAGGCTGCAAGTGGTAGACCTAAACTGAACACCGAAGCATAGCTTGAGTGGCGCAAGACGCCGCAAAGTCAGCACAAGTTCCGACCACTGCAGAAGAGAAGGCAACATGGCACACGTTATCGAGATATGTACTACAACTTGCCCCAAGGAAGACACATGGGAGACAGCCATTTGGATGGCCATGAAGAGGAGCCGCGAAGACTGGGAGGCTAACATCAACACACGGTTTCCCCCGCAAGGCGGACGTTGGATGTCGCCGGAGACCGACGTGATCATCGCCAAGTGCAGCGAACTTCTGAAGCTGTTCTTCCTGTAGGACCGAGACGCAAGACACTGTGAACCATTCATGACACCACCGCATTCTTGCGCTTGAAAAGCGGAAGACGAGCTCCGCCTGACGGAGGAGCTGCCGCGCATGACCCTCCCTGACTTGGCACCGTGCCAACGAAGTCCAGTCGTTGGGCTCAGAGCAGGACTGAATCCTGAACCCCAAATCGAAAACTCACTTCCCTTCTTCCCAAAGCCTGAAACTGGCCTTATTGGAAGGCCAACAACTGATTCCTCTCTCTCCTCAACCCGAAACCGCCCTAAACCCTCAATTCTTTTTGCTCGCGGCTGAGACCAGGCTGTACAGCTCTTCCGGATCTTCGCCCGCGTTTTCCGGGGAATGGGCGAGCGGGGAAACGAGCTTTAGGGCTCCACTCAAGGTCTCGGGCTTCGGGTTTATGGAGATAGACTCGGATATGTAATTTTCTCTACAAGTGCAAGGAGCAAAACGAGCGAAAATGTGAACTGCTCGGCTCTGCCCAAAGTACTGCAGCGTGCGTTTAGGGGATTTCAAGCTTCGAAGGGGCGAGATTTTCAGGATTGAGTTGTCGTGCTTAGGTCTCTGGGGTTTCAGGGTTTCGAGTTTGGAGATTTTCGGTGTTTGAATCTACCCCCTTGCTTCTTCACCCATCCCAGGAAACCCTCGAAGACATCAGTATCGACACAGCCGAAGCTGAAAGCTGGGAGGCCCACTGAGGGCAGGCGTACAAATGAAGCACTCGTAACACCAAAACCCAGCTCCAACCACCCATGAGGACCATGTTGTAACGAGTTCGCAAAACTCCGCAACCCAAAACCTCAGACCCCGAACCGAACTTTGATCGCCTTTAGGCCGTTGCTTCAGCGGCAGGCCTTTGGAGTTCGAGCTAAGCTACAAGCTGCCGGCCATAGGGTCTTTTCGAGAGGGGTCTTCGTTTTTAAAGGCTTCATCGGCTCGTTGACAGGGTTTCGACGACGAAGGTTCAGTGCTTCTTATAAGGTGTTGCGGACCCTAGCCGTAGCTTTCGCCCAACTCAGCTTGTGAACGAAAGCTTCCCAAGACGTGGACGGGTCCCGCGTCAAGGGAAATGGCAGCTGCAGGGAGACGGGACGTTCTGTGAATTACGGGTGATGTGGTGTCTAGGGTTCGGGGTTTGGGATGCAGAAGCGATATGCAGCACCTCACTGAACGCGCGACCTCGCTCCCGGCATCGCACTGCAACTTACCGGGTGTCTCTGCCCGGTTCTGTGCAAATTGTGTTTCCAACGCCGGCCTTCTGAAACATACCTTGACCTGTCATGTTTATTCGGAGGGTCCTCATGTAAGCCCAAACATAGAGCTTTCGGTGCTCTTAGTATATAAACGCGGATATGTTAGCCCAAAGTCACCTACAGCTGGTGCAGAAATCGTACAACCTGAATCTAAGGCCGCAGGACCTTCCGCCCACCACAAAAACCGCCCCGCTCTGAAATCCTCAAGCTCGGAGCCCAAAACAGAGCTTTGCTCTGGAGATTCAGCCCATTTTTGTGTTTGGGGTTGGTGGTTTAAGGGCTTGGTGTTCGAACTTACGGCTTAGGACTCATGTCAGGGCTCAGGCTCAAAACCGTAGACTCTACACCTCTGTTCTTGGAAATAGTACAACAAAACCTTGTAATATGGTATGATGTATCATAGTCCTAGTCTTTTACATCTTATATTCTAACATAACATGTAATGCATGACTATGTGTATGCATAGATGTATAAATGTATAGATGTATGTATGTACATACATACATACATAGATACATGGACACATAGGTACATAAATACATACATACACGTACATATGCACATACGTAGATAGCTGCATGGATGCAAAGATCCATAGATACATCGGCAGATACATACATATGTATAAGTACACAGATCAGTAAAACGTATAAGTTTTTGGACCGAAGGCGCGATGGGACTAGGCCGGCGGCGGAGCTATGCGCTGTGCCCTCGTTCTCGGGGAAGGTCAGGGTTCGGGTGTTCAGGGCTTTAGGGGGGTTTAAGCTTAGGGTTTCGGATTTGCTTGGGGTTCAGGTGCGGGGTTTGGGTTTTAGGGTTGAGTCGGTAGGTTCTAGGCCTCAGGATCCAAACGATTCGGGGTGTTTGGGGCATTGTGCTGGAGGGTGGCGTTATCTGGATCTTAGTACGGAGGGCTTAAGGCTTAGTTGGACTTTGAAGTTTGACCCTTGGGGGTTACTGTGTCCCGTAACGCCGACTCCAATTCGGCTTGCGAAGCCCTTAATGCCGGAACACAACACAGATTCCATGCCGACCCCGCAGACAAACAAAGAAGCAACTCCCACAACCCGTTCTACAAACTCTGAGCCCTCCCCTGGGAAGCAAGAGGCTTGTGCACCCGGTCTGTTGCCGGGCGGACATCCGGATTGCCCCTGCCGGGCGCTGCGGGTTGCAGTTATTATATAAAATGTGCTTTTGGTGTTCGATATCGTTCACTACCGAGCCGCGTCACTAAGCCCATTGAGGCGTCTCGGATTGAGTGTGCTGCGCTTCGGGACATTTGAAACCCCTGTCTTGCAAGGACCTAAATCATTCGAGCAAGCTGCTCTTGGGCTGATTATACCAAAACCGCAGAGGGACCATACAGCACGAGGTTACGGTTATGTCTAGATGCTATGGATGAATCTGGTTGGCGATGTTAATTTTACCCGTCCTCTACATTGACTCGAAGAGCACTGCCACGCGCCGGTGGAACAAACTCCTCTAAGCAGCCGGGCGCATTGGCTTTCTCTAGCTTTCGCGACTTGCGCGATAAACTTTAAACAGAGCGCCCCTGTGAAGTCTTGATGGGCTGTGTGTGTTAAGGATCTAGGTTTACTGCACTGGAAACGTTGGGAGGACTTAAACCCTAGGGGTAGCGAGTTCCGAAGCTCTGCTTGTAGAGCTTGGGAACTCGGCCGTCAGGGGTGCTCTTCCGAAAGTGGGGCAACCTTCCGATTCCCGAAAACGGGCCCCAAAGTCCGTGCAGCACGAAGGGTAAAAGGAGGGCCGCTCGGAATGCATGTCCGAGGGCCGAGATGTGCCGGGAAGGTCTTGGGCTACTACCTGCGACTGCGATGACTAGAAAAGCGATAACCGGGGCTAGCGTTTCGCGCTTGTGGAATCAGACAGCTCGAGCATCATGTCTCCCTCTATGTGCGGCTCAAGCATGTCAGCTCGTGGCGTAGCTTAATTTCGGCATTGATTTAGCACTAGGATTCAGGGGTTTGGGGCCATACCTAACTGGGCCTTAAGGGGATACCAGGACTTCTACGAGCCGCACGCATCCCATAGTTGGGTTTAGGGGTGAAGGCAACTGGCCACGGCTCTCCAAGAATACCGTCAGGGTGCGAATTCGGGCGACAGATGCCGCTTCGTTCTCCGCTTGCAATCATTCGGGTTTGCCGGCGCAAACCCTGTTCTCCAAACTCTGTAACCCAAAAACTTGAAAGCTCAGTTGTGGAGCAAACTCCCACTTTTTGCTTTGGCCCACGGCGGACGCGAATTATGGCCGTGTGCAAACTGCATTTAAAGCCTGACTGAGAATTATGAAGCGAATAGAAAGGGCACTCCAGTTCAGATACCTCGGACAGCCTTGAACTGCACTTCTCACTAGGCGAGCCGTTAAGTCTACGTTGTAACACTTCAGACTTCGCTCAAACAGGCTCACGCAGTGAGCCCTCGCATGGTGAGCACTTCTGGATGGCGCAGCGGCAGTATTGGTCGGTAATGAAAGGAAGGTAAGACGAACCATGAGTAGGAAAACTAGTCAGTGTACAAAGGATGAAGTACTGTGGCTGCTTCTCTTTGTAGCAGAGAACGGTAACACAGCGGCATGTGATAAGGATTTCTGCTCGTGTAAGTCGGGACTCTCAAGCGCACACGGAGCCCTGAAACCTGAAGGTCCAGGCTGTACAATCTAGTATAGGGGCCTGAATGATTGGAACAGGGTGGTGGTGTATAATGCACCATAAATATCCTAGGAGCCCGAACGGAATACTATTGGCAATTAGTGAGGCTTCTATACTCGCACGGATTGACCACGCCGGCCCTGACAGCCCGAAGCCTTGCTTTGCAGAGAATACTGGGGGACAAAGCCTCGACACTTCTATCTCCAAGCCCTCAAACCGCGAAGCCCCGAAGCCCCCTGAACCCAATTAATCTCAAGACTACCCTTCTACACACGCCCGAGTCCCCAAGCGCTCAGACCCTCAGACCCTGTCCGAGGAGGCTGTGGACGTCCTCCCGACGGATGATCCTCACTGGGTAGAAGCTGAGAAGTTCAGGGCTTCAAAGGCTTGGGGTTTAGGGGGTTTTCGGTAAGTTTGGAGTTTTATGAGGGGTTCATAGCCAACTCGGGTCTCACAAGGTTTAGCACTCCAGGGCGGCCTGAGGGTTGCAGGGTTTAGGGCTTTAGCTAAGGGGGGGACAGTTTCGCATTTAGGATCTGAGCGTCAAGGTGTAGGGATGAAGCCTCTGAAGCTTGGGGGCTTGGGATTTACGTTTAGGGTGTGTCAGGTGGGAGGGCCCTTTCCTTGCTACTTGGAGGATCGGAGTGCATTTAGTAAACGTGGTGCTCAGTGGATCAGAATGAAGGCCACAGGCAATGTAGATCCCTGATTACGAGAACTCCCTCCCCTTCATCAGGGTTGCGGCCTAGGGCCTTGGGCTGCTTGATGAGGCGCCAGTGGAGGCAATGAGGGGCCCAGGAACACAGCTTTTTAGGTGCTGACGGATTTAAGAAGTCGTGGGTGTAGGGCTCAGGTAGGGGGTACTTGAGCCACAACCCCCCAGCCTGAGCCCAGATGCCAGCCGTAAGTACCTCGGAGTCGCTTACTAGCGCTTCGTGGGCTCGGGACTTCAGGATTTAGAGCCCGGGTTTCAAGGTTCAAGTCATGGTTCATGGCTCTAGGGCACATAAGTTCCGTAGCGAAGCATCTGCTCCACTACATGGGCATGAAAGCTGTGGTAGGCTTCCACATGAGGGCCTGGACTTCTGGAGCATGCTGAATATAGCAAGAAGGCTGGAAGAGGGCATTGAGGTACGCTGTCAGTGCTGTAGTTCGATGGATATAGGACCTGTACCTGTGCAAAATTAACTTCATCCAGCCCAGGCACTCGCGCGACGCACCATGTGGCCAACTTGCTGGGCAACGCTCAAACCGTCCGCAAACTTGGTCATCATGCCTTTCGGGGCGTGGATGGGCCGGGGGCTGAGGGTTTACCGGTCAGGGTTCCCGTTAACCTTGAAATCTATGGGTCCTGCACTCGCACAACCCAGTTCAACAGACCTAGAATGTTACAGTATACTGTATGCGTATATAGGGACTATAAAGGAATAGCTACGAATGCTCATTGAGATTCCGACAGACTAAAACCCTTGTAGTACCCCTTCAGAAACCTTGAAGGAACCCCTTGACGGAGCCCTTCTAATGCCCCATTGTTTCAGATACCCAAACTGAGCCCAAAATTACGGTCCTGTAGAACCCTGCAACAACCCTATAACCCCCCTGAAGATTGCCTTCCGCAAAGCCCTCCTAAAGACTCTGAAAAACACCCTCGAAAACAATACAAAGGCCTAGGTGACTTGTGGCCTTCGGAGCCGTAGATGGCCGAATGCAGGGCGGCATTGAACTCGTCGAAGTCCCGGATGTTGCTGAGGATCATCTCCTTATCCTGCCAGAAGGAGTTGTGCATGAATGAATTAGGGTTTAGGGTTTAGGATCATCTCCTCATCCTGCCGGAAGGGTATGTATAGGTTTTAGGACTTTAGGGTGTGGGTTTTCTAAGGTGCAGGGCTTCCCTTTCTTACCAGAGGGCCTTGCAAGACATAAACGGGTTGCAACGGCCTGCTGATGCTAACGATGATGATACTGATGCTAACAATGATCATACAGGAACGATGATGGTTATGATGACGATGATGATGGCACGGAATCACATGGGATGCACATGCCGGGATGCGCCGGGGACCATGCTGGTTGCTGATGCTACCTTCAGTGGCGATGTTGATGTCAACCGAGCTGGCGATGGTGCTCGTACCCGACACTGCGATGCCGATTGCGATGTTGACCCTGACACGTGAAATCCCCGAACCGTCCTCGGGACGTGTGGCCTGGCACCGGCGCACGTCGATGCACGTTAGCCGCTGGTAGTTGCAATCAAGGGTTTCCTCCGAGTGGATCCTGGGCAGTTCAGGCGAGTGTGCGCAAGCTGTGGATCTAACAGGTTGGGGTTGGAAGATCTTCTCGGCCGCAAAGCGGTTCTTCAGACTGAAACGTAAAAGCCCTCTACACTCTGTTGCGTGTGCAGACTCCGCTCTGCCTGAAGCTCCTCAGCCCTATGAGACCTATACCCTAGGCCCTCGGCCCTAAACCGTACTCAGACTCCTCCTGAAATTTGGGGAGGTGTACTCTGAAATCGAAGAGGTCATCATGCCAAACCTACGGGCACGTTCTTCAAATTGGAGGTGCCTTATTTGGGGGTCTTTGTAATTTGAGTCGCAGGATAATTCAAAACCCCAAATTCCCTAAACAAAAAGGACCCGAAACCTAAACCCCAAGATCCTAAATGCTAGGCAAAGCACAGGATGCGCTGCTTGATTTCCGACATGCCGGACTCCACGATCTCTGCAATGCACCACCTCAGTTTCGAAAGTAGGATTTGAGGTTTTGTGTGCATTCAGGATTGGAAGGAGTTCAGGGATCTGCGGGTTCGAGGCTTTAGCCGAGGCGGTTCCAGCCTAGGGCTGGTTCTAGGATGTGTTGTGGGGTTGCGGGTACTCCAGTGGACAGTGAAACATATGCGAGATCACCCTTAGAAACTCCACTTGTTGGGGTTTGGGGTGTGGGGGGTTAAGGTTGAAGGTTTGGGGTCTTGCTCACTCTTAACGTTCCACAATTTACATTAATCTGCATGAGCCAAGGAAGCCCAAGAATTCTCGAATCATAAACTGAAGCCCTTACAGTAAACCCTCAACCCCCCAAACGGACCTAGGTTAGGACTCTTGCGGTATGAGGGCTTATTCCCTAAACCGGCTTATTCCCCAAACCCTACGCCCCAAATCATGGATCCTGAACCCAAATCCCGAAAACCAAACAGAAGGAGCAAAGCTTCTGACTATCGAAGTTCTCAAACTTAAACCCTAAACCCTAAACCCCCAAACCCCTAAACCCTGAACCCTCAACCCTGAACCCGAAGCCCCCGAAGCTCCTCGAAGGCCAGGCACGCCCTCGTGAAGACTTCAAAGTTGGTGCCTGCTACGACCAAATGCGAGAAGTCCGGGAGGGTGCGGTTGAGATGCCGCATCATGGCATCCTTGGACAGCCGAGACTTGGGCTCGGAGTGTCCATGGGTTGGAGAATTTGGTGTTGAAGGTGGGGGCTCGGGTGGGTTTAAGAGTTTGCGTGGGGGTTTTTAAGGCTGGGCATTCAAGGGTTTAAGGTTCAGTTTAGGACCTTTTTGGGGTGGTTCATGGGTTTACGAGTTTGGGACTTAAGGGTGCTTGAGACGTTTAGGGGCAGGCTTGGGATTTGAGACGGGCTAGGGGCAACGATTTTGGAGTCAGGGGTTAAAGGTTACAGTCGAGTACAAAAGCAGCTGGAGCTGAGTGCCTAGAGGGTTCACTACCTCTGAGGCTTACCATCAAGACGGGATAGCACGTACAGTTTCAAGGCTTTCCGGGAATCAGTCGGGCAGCGAATTTGTTCATCTCGCAGAGCGCCGGCTCGTCATGGTTGTAATACCTGAGTAATTTTTTTCAAAGTGCATGAAGATCTTTGGTACGTTTTTGTTGATTTGGGTTTAGGGTGCTTTCGTAGCGTCGCTGCTGGAATCAAGACGCTTTCTGCCACTGAAGTTTAAAGTGGCTACGGCTACGAGACTCGGGCTGTGGCTTCGGGTCTGAAAGGTTTAGCACTTCCAACTTCGGGATAGAGGGGATGAGGCCCAGCAGCATCCCATTTTGTTCGTAAATGCGGTGGGGGATCTTTGTACAAAGGGTTTAGGGGTTTAGGGGTTAGGGTTTAGGGAGGACACTATGACTCAGGGTCTGCATTGGAGGAACCCCTACATCCCCAAACCTACGATTCTCAAACCCTCCTTGCAAAGCCGTGCGACTTCGGCTCGCAGCAGGTGCAAGGCGTGTACCTGGGCGACGAAAGCTTCGGCTCGCGGAAGGGTTCGGGTAGGAAAACAAGTTCCACAGCTTCTAGGCCGCTCTTTGGTACACTTACTGCTCTTACCATCTTGAGTGATAATTAGCACTAGTACTAGCAGCAGTAGCAGTAGCAGTAGCAGGAGCAGCAGAAAAAGCAGTCGGTAGGCGACAACGACGACGACGACAACGATGACACCGACGACGAGTGCTTCGCGCAAAAATCTACAGGTGGTGTCCCGGGCAAGGCAGGATCACTTCAGACTGAACCCAAAGTCGTTTTAACCCAACACCACGCTCCAAGTACCACGACCTGTTTAGGGCTTTAGGAGGCTTGCACTTCATGCTTATGTAAGCTTATCTAACGATTTGGCTTCAGGGGAGTAAGTCCTGGGGCTCCCAGGTGAGGGTAGAAGGCTTATGTCAAGTGGGCTTTTCATTGCTAGCCTCCCAAAAGTGAAACGAAAGCCCTATATTGACCCACCACATCCCTAGTAGAAACCATCCCTGCGCCCTAAACCCTGATAGCTTCCTTACAGCAACCCTGACAACGCTGCTTATGTCAAGCCAGTGAAAAAGCTTATAGGTGCCGTATGGTAATCGGTATTCATTCGTTATAGAAGCTCTTCTTTTTTATAATATATTTATATATATATATATACACACCTACTGTACATCAGGGATTCAGCTTCCAAGTAGACGGGCGGCAGCTCCCCCGTCACCGAGTCCCGCCGCTTGGAATCCCACTCCTACGGAGGTTCAGGGTTCAGGGCTTAGGGTTCAGGGCTTTGGGGGATCTTCGTTGGGCTTGGGATCTTCTTTGGGGTGACCTTCAGTGGGTTAGAAGGATTCTTGAAGGGATCTATAAGAATTTCTATCAGGTTTGATCGAGGCTTCCTTGCAAGAGTGATGTTTTGATTTGTTTTTTACATGCCAGCGTTGCCCTAAATCCGCCACCCGAACCCCGAAAGCCCACGTACCCTGCACCCTAAACGCCAAACCTCAACCAGGGGCCCTCAATTCGAGACTCTTTGACTCTAAACCCTGGAATCCTAAACCCCAAGTCTCCCTCGATCGCCAGCACCAAACCGAAACCAGACCTTGAGATTACCCCCAAGATCCTAATGCAGGATTCTTCATACCCAGATATAAGGGTCTGAAGAATTATCCCTTGACTCCCCGTACAGCTACACTGCAACACACCCCTAGAACCTAGTCTAATCATCAAGGCCCATGTATTATAAATTCAATAAACCTCGCAGACCTACAGAAAACCTTACTCTAATTCCCAAGGGCCCCGTCTAGGACCGTCGGGCATGTACCAAGAACGTGCCGGTCCCGGAAATCGTCCGGCTTCTCCGGCGGTCGGCCAAAGTTGTCGCCTCTGGTCTACCAGGTCAGGGTGTCGGAGTAAGATCCAGGGTTTTTTTTTTTAAGGGCTCCTTTTTGGGTCCGCACAAGGTGTACCAAAAGATCCAGGGTTTAGGGTTGAGGGTTCAGGGTTCAGGGCTTTGAAGGTTTGGAGTTTAGGCCCTGGGGTTTGGTGGTCTTGTTCGTGGAGTGCCCCTCAGCCTCTTTCGGCATGCAGTGCGCCAGCACTACCGAACATCCCATAAGAGTGATAGCTAATAGTAGTAATAGTCATAAAAAGAATAGTAACAGTCTAGTAATAGTAGTAGTAGGAACAGTAATAGTAACAGTGACAGTAATGGTAATAGTAATAGTAATGGTAATGGTAAGAGCAATAGTAATAGTAATAGTACTATGACTAATTGTGATAGTAATAGCAATAGTAGTAGTACTGGTACTATTTCTGATAGTAATAGTCATAGTCATAGTAATGGTAATAGGAATAGTAATAGTATTAGTAGTAGTAAGTACTGGGGCAGTAGGTCCTAGGCCACAGTTGGCCCCACCACAACTTCGGACCTTCGGCTTCTGGAGCCGCGCTCAAACTCCCCCCAACTCCACAAGGGGCTTAGGGCTTCGGGCGTAGGGGCCTGAAGAATTACCTATATTCTTACTTCAAGGTTCCTTAAAGGTTCCTTAATATAGTTATACTATGATATAAAGGATACTTACTATCGGGGCCTTCATAATTACCTGAACTATTCTGGGGTTCCTTATTGTAGTTACAGTATGATATACCCCAAACCCGCGCAGGCCCTACGGGGTTGCCATCGGGTTTTCCGGGGGTTTGGGCTGCTGCAGGTTAGAGTATTGGCTTTCGTCTTGTTGTTTTGAGGGCTGAGATTCCGAAGGCTAGGGCTGCGCAGGCCTTTGACCTAGAGTTCCCAATGCGAGAATGGAAATGTGGGGTTGACAGCTAAGCGGTTCGGATTATATATTTTGGTGCTTCAAACTTAAGCTCAAGGAACAGCTATCCTCAGCCCAAAATCTAGACCAGAAACCCCAAACCGCTCTGCCCAGAAGCCTGCGAAAAGCAAGGCTACATGCTGCATTGAGCTTATCTCTGACACAACAACTCCGGAATGCCAAACCCCGCATCAAGAAGGCATGACCCTCAGCCCTACACCTACACATCACCCCGAAGGCAAAGACCCTCGATGCCAGTCGGAGTGGCAGATGCAGGCATGCTGATTCACCGCGAAGGCGCACACCTTCCGAAGCAGGGGATGTGGTTTGAAGGGATCTAAACCCTGAACCCAAACGGTCCAGCTCAAAACCCGAAGCAATCCAAAGCCCTGAACCTCAAATCCCTAAACCCAAAAAAAAACCCTGAACCTTTGTGACTGAAGCCCAACCCCCCTTTCATTTGAAATCTTCGGTCCGCACACCCGCCAAGTCGGAATGTAGCTTTGGATATAAAGGCTCCGATTTGGGATGAGATATGCTGCACGCAGACAACACTCTTGACACTCTTCTGGGGCTGTGAATTTCTGCAACACTAGATGCATGAAGAGACCTTCAGGAAAAAGCACCAATTATACGGACCGCTAAACCCTGAACCCCAAACCCTAAACCCTAAACTGTAAATCCAACATAACCACATGGAAGATCTGAAGCTCTCAAAAGCGGCACTTCCAAACAAGAAGGTCTTTTTGTGCTGAACCTTCCAGTCGAAAAAACACTTCCGAAGGCACACAACCCATGGACGCAGGGGTCGGTCTGAAGAGCTTCTGTTGATGCGGGCATTTTGGGCCCCTCCCTAAGCTTGAACCCTAAACCTCATAGGGACCCTTCGGGGGGTTGGCCAGAGGGGCGTAGGGGACTATGCTTCCTTAAGTAGGCCTTATTAAGTCCTTATTACGGGCATGAAGGCCCCCTACCCCCCCTACCCCCCTAAGGGTCCTTATGATACACCCCAATCCGAATATCCGGTGCCGGGCTGCCCAATACGTCTTGGCAGCACACTGAGGCCGCTCCTAAAACGCTAGCAGGGGCTGTGGGAGCTTGGGGCTTCAGGGCGCCTTAACAATTAGAAATAATTAGAATAGGGTTCCTTTAAAGGGGTCTATATAAGGGTTGCTATGAGGGATCTATAGGGGTGCTATAATTTAGGGGCCTTAATAATTAGAATGGGGTTTTGGGGCCATTATACTATAATTGTAATAAGGAACCCCCAAAATAGTATTGGTAATTATTTAGTGAGGGTTCCCGGGATTTGAAGACTTGCATCTCCGCCTTTAGGTCTACGTGAGTTTATAGGCGGCCTGTTTGGGGAGTCAGCTAGAATCTTGGGAAAGCAAGAACCCAAGCACGTTGCGGGTTTGCGCAAACAGATCCCAAGACGTCAGGACAGGGTTTCATTGTCATCAAAAAGGAAGCTGCGGGTTCTCAAACTCGGGAAAGAACTCTGACAAAGTCTCACGAAGCAGTCTCGAGACCTGTTAAATAGTCCGTCGTAGTAAGAACCTTCCCAGAACCTGCTTAACAACCCTGTAGAAGCGTTCTGGACTCTAAACCCTGAACCCAAACCCTAATATGGGGCCTTGACAATTAGAATAGGGTTTTGGGGCCCATTATACTATAATTATTACAAGGTAATTATTTAGGCCCCTATATTAAAGCCTAAACCATCACCCGGGCTCCAGGAGACGTTCTTCCAGCAGCTTCATGGCAGCCCCGCCGGCAGCCAAGGAGGCTGCGATGTCTGGCAGAGGGTTTAGGGCTTGAGGGAAGGGGCAGTTTTAAGGGGTACAAGTACTGTCAAGGGTGAGTGCTATAAGGGTATTAGAAGGAGTACGATAAAGGGCACGTAGCCGATGTTCATGTTCAGATGGCTTCCGGCAGAGGGGTTAAGAAGAGAGTTTCGGGCTCTGTAGCTTTGGGGTCCTGAGTCGCTAGCTTAAGGCGTTCGTGGCATTGGCAGTGGCAGTGCCAGTAGCAGCGCTAGAGGTTGCAGGAGGAGGAGGAGGAGCTATATCAGCAGCTGACTCGGTAGAATTTCCAGATGCAGCAGCAGCAGCTACAGAAGCAGTGGCACGATAAATGCCATCAGACGGACAACGTGCAGCAGCAGCACGAGATCAACAAAACCCACAGAACGGACAAGCTCACCCGCAACCCAGATCTCGCTGCCTGCGTAGTACTTCTCGCCAAGGGCATCCGCAAAGATGGCGGCAATCAGGTGCAAGAACAGGTTCGACCAGTTGTGGGTGACCATGCCTAGTTCGGATTCGTATATAGCTCACTTCTGAAGGCTTGGGATTTCGGGAGCACAGACATGTCAATGTGATGGTGTCGCCTGATTATCGATTCGTCCAGCCATGTCTTCCTAGAGGGCGCATCAATCTCTGAAACCTGTCTGACAGGTTTTCTCCCACCATCGCAGGTGCGCGGGCAAGGCCTGATTGTTGAATTGCCTATAAGGTTCGTGATCCACTTCGGACTCCGAACTCACAAACCCTACACCTCGCCCCGAAGACTTGCGCGAGGGAGCAACCGCTTAAAGCATCTTGAGCATTAAGCCCGGTGATGGGGCTGCTGGACACCCTGAGACCCTAAACCCAAGCCCTAAACACCCCAACCCTTAACCCCTGAGAGCCCTGTACCCCGAACCCCAAGCCTGAAAGCACCAAACCTTGATCCCATGAGCCCTAAACCCTAAACCCCTAAACCCTAAACCCACCAAACCCTAAACCCTAAACCCCTAAACCCCTAAACCCCAAACCCTAATCCCATGAGCCCTAAACTCCAAACCGTCAGCCCGACTAATGTCATGTCCCAACGGGCCCAACGGCTTGGCGCATCCGTGGCTTTTCGTGATCATAATACGGTTTGATGGACAAAATCCTGCATGACCCTAAGGACCCTAAACTATGGGAATTATGGTATATTCCTTCTTATGGGTCATGCAGGATTTTGTCCATCAACCGTAAGGGCGGAATTTAGTGGCTTCATTGGGCTTAGGCCATGACAAAAAGCGAGGGCAAGGACAAGACTGATACAGGCTGCTAGTAAGTAATACCTCTAAACACACACCGGCAGCAATGAGAACAAAAAGCATGAATTCTCGTGAGAATGTGCGGCTTGACCTTCCGAAGGAGGCCTTATAGGACCCATATACATTCTTGAAGCAAATCCGAAACTCTAGGTCCACCTAGGGCAACCCTCAAAAGCCCATAAAGGCTAAATCGCCAAACGCCAAGACCCAGCAATCCCAAAATGCCGCTGAACAACCATCAAACTGCCTAAATCTCCAAGCTCGTTTAAAACCACAAAACCTGAACAGCCCTAACTCCCGGCACCCGCACCCAAGGTCAAGCCCAGGAGCACAAATAGTTCGGGGAATGCTCCAGGCTTGCGATTGCGGCTTGGCTTCTTTGGGATTGGGGCTAAGGCATTTAAGGGTTTGAAGGCGTTTCTGGGCTTTAGGGTTGTAGGGTCGGGGGTTTCGGGTGGTAGGTTTTGGGGTTAAGGGCCTGGGGTTCACGGTCCAGCGTCAGAAACCTCTCGGAAACAAAAACTGCCTACCCCAAGGCCCAGAGTAAGCCTTCAGCTCATAAACCCCTGTAAAGCCTACTAAGCCTTTCAACTGAAAACCAACACCAAGCCGTGCGGCACATCGCCGGGATGTCACGCCCTTTCGCCCAAATCGAGGACATGGCGCGACCTGTGGTGCTGTTCAGGAACGCCTTCTTTGCCAGGTTTCACGTGTAAGGACAGGGGATCTTCGAATCTTTTTGTGTGTGGTTTAATTGGGAGTTTCGGGCTGCAGGTGCATGGCCTTTACGACTGAACGTGGCAAAGACACATAGATCATAACACAACAACATCGGGACCTTAAGGCCCCATCTATAGGATCTCCATGCTCATGCGATCAGTCTGCTGACCGGCCGATTAGCACAGGAGCTTTCTTAATGTGAATGGGACTTTTGGGGTATACTACATCATACTGCAATTATGATAAGAACCTGGGGAATGATAGTTCTAATCATTCAAGCTCCTCTATATTGCAAAAACCCCAGAACACCAGAAATCGAAGCTGTGCGTAGGGTTTGGGGGTATTTTGACATCGTACTTCAGTAAAGGCTGTACTCGAACATTCAGTCTCCTTATCGTAGTAAAGATTTCTTGGATAAAGAAGGGATGAAAGGAGGAGGCAGAACTCCCAAACCCTCAAGCCCTAAACCCAAAAATTCGGAAAACCCGCATGACCCCAAGACACCAAAATCCGTCAACCGACAGAACCAAACAAACCGTGCACAACAAAGACGACAAAGAAGGAAGGAGAAACAAAGCTACAAAAAATAAAAAGAGCAAACAGCCTAAACCCCAAATCCTGAACACTATCACTAAATTCTTACTTACACAAACCCTACAGAAACCCTGTAAAATACCATAAACTCTGAAAACCCCATTAAGAATGCATCAACTGCCCTGCCCGGGCCTGCCAAGCCCTTCCCTCCACTCCCACCTACACACGATATAACCCTAACACCCAAAACACCACAACCCCGAATGCGCGCTATCCCTCTAACCTCCAAACACCCCTCTAACACCCCGTAATCCTTAGACCACTAGAACACAGCACGCCTACACTGTTTTCCTTCTATCCCCTAACCAACCATTAAACTCTGTACACGACACCCTACCTAACACCCAGACCCCTCCCCACACCCTTTACACCCCATCACACACACACACACCAGCCCTTTTCCACTTTCGCCTTGTACCGTCTAACCTCTAAACTCTCTACACTAAACCCCCATGAAACCTTCTAAAACCCTACAAGACCCTACAAAGTCCTTGCAAAAAACCCGATAAGACTCTATAAACTCCCGGATCAGCTCTGCGCCTCCGCCGCCTGCAGTTGCCTCGCAGCTCAGTGGGATGATGGCCTTGGCAGTTCGTAGAGTATGGGGCTCCCTAAAAGCTCCTAGAAGGGCTCCCATATGGGTTCCTATAAGGGTTCCTTTAAGAGCTCCCTTAAAGGCTCTCATAAGGAGGCGTAGGGTCTAGGGTTGGGAGTTTTAGGGTCAGGTGGATCTTTATCCAGGCATTCGTCGGTGTGCGCAGTTCCAACCAACAGCTAAAACATCGATTGTTCTCAAAATGTTTCGACCATGCATAAGTGCAAACGACCTGCTCCGCACTCTTGACGCCAAACCCCAAGTCTGTAGCCTAAACCCTAAACCCTTAGGCTGAAATCTCTCGGTCACGCGCCTGACGCACGACATCATTGGTGCTGGATCTGAAGGGATCGAAGCTCGGCATGACCTGCTGCTGGATGGTTAAGAACTGGGCTCTATTTGCCATATTTATCACAAGGAATAGAAGACGAAAGATTATGGAAATTTTCTCGGGCGCCTTTCTTAACACATCTCTATCAACATATTGGCACACCAATGACATCACGAAAACCCTGCCTCAGAGCACCGTCATCATGCCAAGATTTGCAGAGTCCGTGATCACTTCCGCGATCATACGTCAAGGCTGAGGGTGTGTAGAAGTCGGAAGCCGATCCGAAGCTCGTGGTGTCTGTTCTTGCGAAAAAGGAGAAGGGGCACATGTGCTGTCACACGACTTTCTGACCTGTTCCAAGGCAGCTCGAATCGGAGACTCTCAAAACCCAGGACGCAGCATCTGAGCAGGCGTCCGCGCCTTGTCTTCCATGAGTTGCCTCCAGAAGCCCATCAAAGACAGCCTGCCATGGGTTCGGGGCATACAGTGGTAGCAGCAAGCTGTGCAGCAACCACCGCCGCCACTACCCACCGGCACGATCAAGCAACAGAAGCAGCTGAAATTATTGACAAGACATAACAATGATGTGATGTGATGTGATGTGATGTGAGATGAGATGATATGCTATGGATTGATATGATATGATATGATATGATATGAAAGAATATGGCATGACATTATATGGCATGATATGATATGTTTCGATGACGATGTGTTACGCTATGATACGTTTTCCCTGACCTGATATGATACTATATGTTCGGAGCCAATATGATACGATATGGTATGATATAGGATGACATGATGACGGTATGACGATGGTTCTTCTTCTCCTCACACAGCCAAGGGACTCCGCGATGCGTGTGGGCGGCAAGGTATCGCCGCTGTCTTTTGATGGTGATGATGATGACGATGACAAAGATGAAGATACGAAGATGAAGATGAGGATAATGATGAAAATGTTGATGATGATGATGGTGATGATGACAGTGATGGCGATGATGACGACGATGATGGGGATGATGGTGACGATGATCATGATGGTGATTGGCAATGAAACTCGTCAACAAACGTGATCTTGCCCACGTTCTTGGACAGGAAAGCTGGTTTCTCAAGCAAGTGTCCCAGGGTCCGAGATCTCTGAGAGGCATTTCCATCTCCGTTCGTGCCTTCCAACACAGAGTCCGGATGCTTCAGCCAAAGCCGGCTTGGATCTCCCGTACGTGGATACTTAATCCCTAGATCGCCCTAAAGACCACTCAACCTCACCTGCGACCTCCCGGCACACTGCGGGGATGTGTAAGGCGTAAGCTCTATAGTCTGCCGTTGCAGAGCACGGACGCCTGAGCTGAAGTCTCCTGAGATCTTTCCAACTACTCCATCTTGCCGGGAAGCTGCCAATATTTGATATTCTTATGCCTATGCTTTTTTCAGCCGTCCCTGCTCCAACGCCTTAGATCGGGACCAGCCCAAAGCCTTCGCTGAGATGTTTACATGATGCTGCCAGTGATAAGCAGAACAGTGGCAACTGGTAGTCCGGCCAAGTAATCGCCAGTAATCAAGAGGACGTGGAGGACGAGGGAGAACGACGACAATCATATACATCACAACGGCCACAACTTCAAATTTTAGGTCGAGCTTTGGTTTGGGACTGTTGGGTTTGGGTTTGGGAATTTGACGCCTTTCCGGTCAATGCACTGACTACCCCCAAGAGGTGCCCCAAACGAGAATCGTGTTGGGAGGACACCGTGACGCCGCGATTTCCAAGCTCCTCCACCTGCGACAAAGGTTTGAGGTTCAGTGGCTTAGGGCTCATAGTCTATAGGAGTTCAAACCTCTCTAGCAGCCTTTGTGTTGAGACACTAATGCCACAGGTTTGGGAGGGGCCAGGCCAGGGTCACGTGCTAACAGACTTCGGCATAAACTTGCTGCAGACCCCTGCGCCCTTATGTGGATGGAGTAGCGAACCTTAAAAACCCGAGTGTTCCAGCGCAGACCCCAAACAGTGAAAGAATGCCCAGCTGTGCAAATCCTAAGAACGATTCCATGGAGCACCCCTAAAGTTCCCAAGACCAGCCCATGAGTTAGGATTCTACAAGGGCTACTACAAGGGACACTGTCAGGGTTACTGAACAGGCTACAGGTGTTCGAAGGTCGGAACGACTGCCACCCCCGACTGACGCACGAGTCGCAAGCAAAATATGAACGTCACTGTGGCGGAGCGCGATCTCGGGAGGAGAAATGCAGAGGACTGGCGGGAAGAGGAGTCGCACCCCACTACATGCTACTGCGGCCAGAGAACCATGCTAACTCTGCAAGATTTGGAAATCTAGAAGACCTAGAACGGACGGATTTCGAGATCACAAAGAAGCGGAGGCGAAGAGCATGGACACGGCAACACTTGAAGGACATTGAGTCCAAAACCACCCCAATTTTCCCCAACAAGCGCACAAAAACTCAAGCATCACGCAGCGACGCTAACGTATTGGATTCTGCGATGAATTCGACGTCGCCCAAGGAAAACAGAAAAAAAATGCCCCACCGAATGCTTCGTGCTAACGGTCACCTAACCCCTTCACTCTGAACACAAAAACCTCGCAGTTCTACCATACTCCTTGGATACTTTACTTTAAATCCAAGCCCTTCACCCAAACATCCTGAACTCCACACAAGAACCCGTCCCGATCCTGAACCCCAAACTCTCTCAGCACTTTTGAACATCGACGCGTTTTCAGCCTGAAGCCCTTAGTCTCTCTGCACCCGTAAACCTAAAGCCTTTTGTAATCCCAAGCCTGAAGCTTACGGTTCGAACCCTGAAACCAAACCCCAAAACCCAAACCCTCTGCCCCCTCCCCACCCCGAACTCCTAAACCCTACACGGTTCCGTGAAACTTTTCACCCCACTCAATCTCAAGACCAAAGCTGAACCCCACGCCCCTCAACCCTAAACCCTAAACCCTAAACCCCAAACCCTAAACCCTAAACTCTAAACCCCAAACCCAAAGCCCTCAACCCTCAACCCTAAACCCTAAACCCTAAACCCCTCAACCCTAAACCCCTAAACCCCTAAACCCCTAAACCCTCAACCCTAAACCTCAAACCCCCAAAGCCCCTGAAGCCGCGGATGCCTTCGCCGACCAAACGTATTCGTCTCCCAGCTTCAGCGAGTTGCTCTTGGTCTGTTCAGGGCTTAAGGCTTAGGGTTTAGGGTTTAGGGTTCAGGGTTTACGGTTTAGGGCTGTTGTCAGGGCTTAGGGTTTAAGGTTGAGGGTCTGCGGGGTGTAGAGTTGAGGGCTTAGTGTTTAGGGCTTACGGTTTAGGGCTGTTGTCAAGGTTTAGGGTTACGGGGTTGTAGAGTTTACAGTAGGGTCTAGTGTTTTAGGGTTTAAGGCTTAGGGTTTCGGGGTTTAGGGATGGTCGGAAGTTCGGGTTGCTGTAAGGATTCTGGAAGGGTTACTACAAGGGAGACTGCAAGGGTTGCTAAGTGTGTCATCAGGGTGACGTTATGCTTACATCTATAGAAACGCACTACTCATTCAACTCCGAAAGTCGAGGCTGCCGACAAAGACCCGCCTGAAGCCCGCGAGCATGGGCTGAGCCGTTCGGCGGCGGCTTCTCTCGTGGGTTCGTGGCACTCCAAAGGAGGCCTCTCCGCGTTTTCACGTGCTGGAGGGATACTGTGAGGTTTGGGGCTTAGGGTTTTAGGGTACACGGCTTTAGAACTTAGGGCCTAAGTCTTGAGGGTTTGGGGTTCACAAAGCAATGCAACTGAAGATATAATACGCTTTAAGAAACAGGGCTTGGCCATGGTGTTGGTGACCGGGGCTTGACAACTTCTTGCGACGCTGTCCCACACCTTGTCCCTGAGTAACGTGTTGTCCTGAGATCACAGGAAGATAGTGCTTCGCAAGCCGATTCAATGATGAGAGGTATACTGGCCGTTCTGGTGTCTGGTGCGTCTTGCGTGTTGAATTCTGGCGAAAGCACATTGGTCTGGGAATGCAGATTTGGCCACTGCGTCCTTTGTAATCTTTTGGGATTGCCAAGCCCGACTGCGTTGCGACCATCGTGGCACCTGCTTTGAAACTAGCACAGTCTCGGGTTGCAGATGGAGTCATAAAATTCAGAACAGCCATCTGCAGGGTCTGGTTCGTCGTCCCAGGAAGCCAGGCCCCCAAAAAGCCAACCCTAAAGTCCTAAAGCCTCAAACCCTAAACCCCAAATAGGATCCCAGGTCGTGCTTACTTCTGGAAAGCAGGTCGAACAATGTGCGCATGATGGCTGCATCAGGGTGGAATCTGCAAAACCCATGCAAGTTACATTCTCAGCTTTTCCAGGTCTTGGTAAATCCCTCAACCCCAGGCACAGGGCTGTGAAATCTCTAAGCCCGTTACCCTAACACCAAAGCCTTCGAAGCCTCCCTCTCCCCCCAAAACATTCTACACCTCAGGCCCTGAACTCTTTTCACCTAAAGCCCATGAACCCTTAAACCCTCCAGTGGGCTTGGCACCTGAGAGCGATGCGACGCTGGTCACCTATGGCAGAAGGCTGCAAGTCACTCTCTCCCTCTCTCTCCCTCGCTGTCGCGTTCGCGGTTTCTCTCTCTCTCCGTCTTCATCATGGAAACAGTATGTGTTACTTTCCGTTGCTAAGATTCCGGTTCTACAACTAGCTCTTTCACTACCATAGATCGCACTAGTCGTGGTGGTAGTAGTAGTCGTCGTCGCAGTAGTAGGTAGGCAGGTAAGTAGGTAGGTAGGTAGGTAGGTAGGTAAGTAGGTAGGTCGGTAGGTAGGTAGGTAGGTAGGTCGGGTAAGTAGGTGGTAGCAGCAGCAGCAGCTGCAGCAGCAGGAGGAGTAGTAGTAGTAGCAGTAGTAGTAGTAGTTTTAGTAGTGTAGTAGTAGTAGTAGTAGCAGCAGCAGCAGCTGCAGCAGTAGCAGTGGGAGTAGTAGTAGTAGTAGTAACAGCAGCAGCAGCAGTAGTAGCAGTAGTAGTAGCAGTAGCAGTAGCAGTAATAATCGTTGTGGTGGTGGTAGTAGTAGTAGTAGTAGTGGTAGTAAGGGTCGTAGCAGCAGCAGCAGCAGCAACCTTAGCATACTCTTGTTGCGATGGCGGCGACGTTAACGGCTGACGCCTGCAGCTCGACATCAACTACGACTACGACCATACGGAAGACTACGACAGCGACGACTTCCATGAACCACAGCGACTGCTACGACGACGACAACTACATCAAAAAATGAGAAGAGACGACGACGACGACGACGACCGCAGGTCATATACCCTGACCCAAGTGTTGCCGACAGGCGCACCTTGATCAGGTGATTGCAGCGATGTGCGACCACCACCTCATGGGCCCGAGATTCTGATTCCGGCACATCTCCGAACTTTCCACAGACAACCTTTCCAAGGTCCTTTTGCTTATGATTCGTGGGGTGTATGCTAAGAATTTCTTTTTCGTAAGGCCTTCTGCTTTCGGAGCTCCTACAGAACCAAAAGGCGAATCGCTGGGTTCCGATTGCTGGGCTTGCTAAGTCCTGTCGTATGGAACTCAGCATGAGACCGCTTGACGGAAGATCTGGTGGCAAGGTGGTTCATGTTCACTGCTCCATGTTTGGCTTGGGGCTTGGATGTAGTTTGGGCTAGGGGCCGGGACGTGGCGGGACAAGCTTGATAGAGAAGTTGATCACACGTCTGGGGTGGAGAAGGCTCTGAACCCTTGCTCAAAACCGGAACCGTCACATTAGCACTGGTTCAAGCAACAAAGATGCATCTAACAGGTCTTCGGTACATTAACTGCATCGGAAGCTGCTGGAATCAGCAACGTTTCGTCTGCGAAACTCACCGTCATGACCCAGCCGAGGACCTTGTACCTTACCACTGACGTGTGTGGGACTTAGAGGACAGCTTGTAGGTTCAGGTTGACGCGTCGACCAAGATGTAGGTTCAGAAGAAGGTCCGAATCTAAATGTGTTCGAACTCATATCTCAAGGAACGCAACTCGTAAAACCTGCAAATCCGAACCGATCTTCAATGCCCCTGGTTCATGGATGAACCACGGGCTCGGAAAGGTCGTGGTGAGACCGTCAAATGGACTTTCGTTTAATACAACGATGGGTACCTCAAAGATATTCGCCACGTAGGTCAAAACCCCGAAGTGCTGGCATTCGCTGTGGCCCTGGACTCTAAAGCAGGGGGGACACAAGAGCAGAAGACTGCATTCGATGATTTGTTCCCCGGCGGGGGTGGGAGGGGGGGACTTTGGTTTGCTCATGGGCTGCTCCATTCGCGGGACACTGGGTGCACACAGCACGGAGAATCGCTGTGCCCCTGGAGTCGTTCGCATGACTTGCTAAATTGGAAGCACAGCATGCAACCCAGCTTCAACAAGCCTGACTACATCTTGAAACCCCACGTATGCCCTCATTCGCTGAAGCCCCCATTCGCTGAAGCCCACCTATACACTAAAGCCCCCGAACCTGATAGTCTACACTTTCGGAGCACCATGCACCTTTCGAACTCAGGCTAGTCCGGTGGCACAATGGTGAGAGCCGTGAAAGTCGTACTGATGGTGGGTTGAGGGCTTGGGGTTTAGGATCAAGCGCTTGGGGCGAACGGCTTAGGTTTTCGATTTGGGATTGTCTGGGGGCTGTGGTTCAGGGCCCAGGGTCCAGGATCGACATTTGGTATGACACCAAGCCGAGGAGTAGTGCTCCAAAACGGACACCGCCCTTGCGGCGAGGAGCATCACGGCCGCAACGATCATGATCCACAGTTGCAGCGTGATCAGCGCAACACACAACAACCACCACACACAGCCGTAGATTCTACTACACAAACTGTGAACCTTGAACCATAAACTCTAAATCATAACCCCTCAGCAAAAGACGAGATGCGGCAGCCACCACAAAGTCGTGGTGCTAAAGGTGATGAGCATGCCTCGGCCAAGAGAGTTGTAGTTTCGGGGTTTGGCTTTGGAGATTTCTCGCACCGACTTTTGGGCTCACGGTTTGGATTTGAGGATTTAAGATCTGCTTCAGGGCTCAAGCAATTGCCGTTCGGGGTATTGAGGTTTAAGGGTTGCATGCTGTGTCCATCCATCGTCCTCCATTTATCGTCCTGGCGTGGGTTTAAAATCTAGGCTTTGGGCTGCTGCCGACACGACTCGCAAACCTTGTACGTACCATTGGCAGCCGGACCTGCTCCAGAAATGATCGAAGACCCTTAGTTAGAGCCTCAACGCTAAACCTGGCACCCTACAGATCCTAAACCCCAAACCTCACGTAATCCAAAACACCTCAAATCCCAAGCCCTAGACCCCTACGTGACTCTTAACCAAACTGGAGGCCCGAAGCTGAGACGAAAGCAGCTCTATCTGAACGTGGATTGCACGAAAAGCTGCATGCAGTGAGCTCGCATCGAAGCACTCGTATTGCCCATTCCTCCTGAACCTCCGCCGTGTTGGAGATAGACATTGGGTTTAGGCTCAGGGTCCAAACATAAAGGGATTCAAGCTTCAAGTCTGGGATTGCTGTCGGTGCTGCAGAATGAACCAAGCCCTTGACCGAAACCAGCCAAAGCCCTAGAATCCTGATGAAAATTTTGTAGAACCCCTGTAGACCGTTACAGACTCTTAAAGCCGAACCTCCTGAACCCACAACTCTAAAAACACGTCGCCTTCAGCGGCGACAGGCTCTGCAGTGGCCGTGCCGATGCCTCCTCCGTGTTGCTTAGATTTGTCTAGATCTTCGGCTTGGTTTGGGTTGCGGCTGCCTTTTTCAAAGAGCTTTCGGGTCGGCCTCTCTGCTGGTTCTGCTGAGTGTCTTGCCAGAAACCTAAGCTCCCGAAACCCTAACCCCGCAACCCCAAAATCCGAACCTGCAAAGCCCGTAAAACTCTGAAGCCCCAGACCATAAACACTAGATGCGATAAGGAGCTAACCTCCTAAACCTCTGAACGCTGGTTTCGCAGCTTCACCCTCAGCTTCTATGCTTGATCTGTTGCTCCCCAGTCTGAAGCGCTCTCAACTGCTCCGGCCACAAAGCAAGGCCGTGGGAACATCGGGTTAGGGTTTGGGGTTGTGGGTTTAGGGTTTGGGCGTTACAGCCGAAGCTCCCGCAGCACTAAAGCCAAAACCCGAGACCGACACCCACGGCCCGATAAATTGAGATTCACAGGTCCTTCTGCATCGTACGGAGGCACTTGCTCAGGCCTTCAGTCACACAAGCTCATGCATGGAAGGACTGCTCTACGCCATGGCTCCTTTGCGGCGTCAATGTTTAGGTGGTGTGGTTTAAATTATGGTCACCTTTGGCAGGGTCCTCCTCTTCCAAAAAACACGGAAAATGCTAATGCTGAGACAAACTAATTGCCAAACCTTAATCTCCAAAGAAATCTACTCTGAACCCCACCTGGACTCCAGAACCCCTACATCCCTGAAGCCATCTAAGGCCTCCAGGATGGAAACGGTGTCGGCAAACGGGCTTTCAGGGCTTCGGGTTCAGGGCTTTGTGCCTGAATGGCTTCATCTTCAGGGCTTCGTGGTTTAGGGTTTGGGCTCCCAAATCTTGAATCGCATCCGGGTTTCGGGTTTAGGGTTTGGGGTTGGGGGGCAGGGTTCGGGATTAGGGTTTAGGTAGGGATTGTAGACGACTTACCCTTGAAATCCTGGACATTCTGTTGTGAGAATAAAATCTGACCTGGTTTTAGGGCCGAGAAATTTCGGCCTTCCGTCTATGGCCTTGCGCAAAACACTCAGACAAAAGCAGGTTCGGAGGTTCGGCGGTTAGGCCTTTGTCGTTAGGCCCCCCATGTCTGCCTGCACGTCACCCAGGACCCAGCTGAACAATCCTTAAGACCCCTTAAACCCTAAACGCTGCTAACGAAAGCCCATGCCAAGCGGCACACTGCGATATTTAGGCACAGGAAGAACCAAAGCAACCTTGATCGAGGCATGTTCGACTCGTTGGCGCGCCAAGCGAGGCAGGATTTTGGGAGTCTACCAAAGGCCTAAGAAAGGCCGTTAGCATAAGATGATACAAGGGGTCCGGTTTGGGGTTCCTTTAGGGCTATAGCTGTGGACATATAGGCCTGTGGGAAACTCCAGAAGCCTTGGTTGAGGGCGCTTCTTCTGCTTGATGTGACCTTTTGGCCCTGAATCGTCAACCCCAAATCCGAAACCCTAAACCGTAAGACAACCCTAAACCCTAAACCCCAAGCCCTAAAGCCCAGATCCTCGACCCTAGACTCTAAGCATCAGGGGATCCGACTTGAGGGTTCGGAATTGAAGTTTAGGCTTTAGGGTTTGGGGTTTGGGGTGGCATCTGGAGCTCTTGCTCGAGCTTGCTGAGACTTGGTGCTGAGATAGAGTTGGGTCTCACCAGAGCTATACCTTGACCAGGGCACAGGAAGATTGACGCAAAGAAAAGCTGCACCGCCACGGAAATGTCGCTGAAGCCCAGGAACGTCTCGGTGGCAATCCTTCGAGCTCAGGGTCTAGGATCTCGGGTGTTCAGGCTTGCTTTAAGGTTTAGGGTTTTAGCGTTTGGGATTTAGGGTTCATGGGGTTTGGCTTCAGGTCTTGGTTCGACTTCTGAGCCTTGGCACGTACACTTTGAGGAGCTTGGCTCATGCAGCAACCTCTCTTTTTTTCTCTCTCTCTCTCCCTCTCTCTCTCTCTCTCTCTCTCTCTCTCTCCCTCTCTCTCTCTCGCTCTCTCTCTCTCTCTCTGTCTCTCTCTCTCTCTCGCTCTCGCTCTCTCTCTCTCTCGCTCTCTCTCCCGCTCTCTCAAAAGCTGGAGCGTATCTGCACTTCAAACTACATTCTGTTTTATAAGGTGGTTTTGCCTTATGCTGTTTAGGGTTTGGGCTGTAAGGTGGGAATGAGGGTTTAGGATGTAGTGTCCAGGGTGAGTTCCATGCGGCCCATGCGATCCCACGTCTGGCCCTGGCAACAACCATGATGGAGGCACTGAACCACAGCGTTTTCCAACCGAGCCAGACCGACACGTCACTGACACTTCCGAGCGTCAACCCCAAAACCCTGAACCCCAAACAACTGAATCCTGAACCCCATACCTACACCTCATAAAGACTGAACCCCTGAACCCTAAACCGCAGAAGCCCTAAAACCCCTCGCTGGCCTGGGAGGAGTGAGCTTGAAGGCTCAGGGTTGGGTTTAGGACTTACGGTTTGGAGGTTTAGGGGCTTTCAGGGTGTAAGTTTAGGCACAGGTTTAGCGGTTTAGGGGTTTGGGGTTTGGAGTTTCGGATGTTGTGCTTCCCGACGCCGCCAAAAAAGGAACACAAGGAGTAGAACGGCGAATCGAACACAGAACGTCAGAAAATAGCTGCTACCGATGACAAAAGATGCGAAAATACCGAGTGGGATGTAAAACAACGAAAGAACACTATGCAATGAAGCAACAGCTCATGTGAAAGTATGCTGGCACTCAAAATTCAAGTGTCTCACAGATGACAGTACATACCCATACAAGGTCTCACAGGAAGAAAGATGTACATAAGTCAACTAATATGGGCAGACGCTCACAAGACACAATACCAACCTATAACACTAATGCTGGCGCATTCATGACACACGCATGAAGCATACAGTCTAGCAATGCAGCCGAAAAGTACTGCAGTGTCCTCAAGTGAAAGCAGACTGTGGCTGTCCGAATCATCTTGCCTGCAAGACGGTTTGCATCTTGTGGGATCTTCTCCCTCCCTCTTAACTCAGTGCATGAAAACCTCCGTCCCTCCCTCTTCTTCATCTGCCTTTACGAGGCAGGGCTGCTGCACACATGGCCGTGCAGAGGTCAGGTTTGCTAGTCAGGCTCAGTCATGGCAGGTTCGGTGGTTCGCCAGTGCGGACTTCTCTCTCACTCTCTTTGTCACTGTCTCCATCTTTGTCTCTGACTGGCTTTCGCTCTCTGTCCTTTTCGAGGGCTAGAGTGTCTGCGTGTGGGTGGCTGGCCATGTTCAGCAGACAGCCAGATCATAACACCGAAAATCAGGGGTGCCACGCGGGCGGAATCGGATCCCTCCCTCTCTCTCTCTCTCCCTCACGCTGTCTCTCTGCATCTGCCTATCACACTCTCTTCAACTCGAAGCCGCAGCTCACCTGAATGAGACATGGCAAAGCTGTCGCCGCCGGCAAGTGCAGCGATCCGATCGACCATCAGCCAAGCGATCCACATGAAGTTGACACCTGCGGCCAGCTTTGCATCTGAAGGACGAACCTCAAGAATTACGACTAGCGCTCATCCTTAAAAACTCCTATGGAAAGATAGAACACTCTGACCCCTCATGTGCTACGATACAAGCACAATACAGCAGATAGCATCATGTCGATGTGCGAAAACCATCCGCTGTACATGTGTACACACACGCACAAGCATGCATGCATGTGCACATGTATGCATGTATTGATGATGTCACTGCCTCTCTAAAAAGATATTCGTTGATCCTGTTACTTTCGATCAGTTTAGATCAAGCCTTACAAGCACTTGTGGAGACTGACAATCCCCGGAGCCTTCAGCCCCAAACAGCCAACCCTAAACCCTACCCCGGAACCCTCATAGAAACCCCTGTAGAGCGCTTAGGAGAGACGTTCAAGAGCCGGTATAGACAGCCTGATAGCAACCCTGTAGAGAACCCTTTGAGAACCCGTCTGGAGCCCTTATGCAGACCGTACTGAATCCTCGAAGAACCCGACCAGGCCAGCCTTCTAGGTGCCAAGAGGCATGCTGCAGGATGGGATGATACCTGCTGGGGTGTGCGAGCTTTTGGAGGACTCAGTGCATGGCTGAGGGTTATAACTGTTGCTTTTTGCTTCTTGTTCACTTATCTATTGAATCTATTGTTCATCTGCCTTCTCTGTTCGTTTATGTAGTTGTTTGACTGCGCGATATCTGTACATCTACTTATGTGTTCGTTAACCTATCTACGCCTTTGTTGACTGTTGCTGTTGTTCACAAGCTCGTCGTTCTTGCAATAAGAGTCTACGATAGAGTATTGCTGATCCCAGCCTGGGGTTGGGTGTGTTGCATATGAGCTGCAAAGTTCTTGATCCTGAAGCATCGTGTACATTGCAGAGCAAACACCGTGTCATGGTTTGTAGATCATCTTTCTCCTGGCACGCAAGTCTATGGGCAGAGAAACCCCATACTTTTATAGTAACATCTTCTTATAGTAACATCTTCTGCGCCAAAGATAAGGCATCGTACATATGGTGAAGATGCAGAAACATGAGATGGTAAACAGAGAAGGGTTACGAAGGATTAGCGACACGCAGTACTGAAGAGCAAACAAATAACTAACCAGAAAGTCTGGACCTTTGGACCCCGAAACCCAGACCAAGTCTGACAATCACAACTCCCTGCCAAGAGGCTTCTCCGGAAAAAAGGTGGTGGATGCGAGGAGCACCACCAGCATCCAACTTCCGACGATAGCCTCGGCCACGAGACCCCAAACCCCAAGCAGCAAAAAATGGCGTGCCGGGTTGGACTCTAAACCCGAAACCCTACAAGATCATACGGGTCTTTAATTGTAAGTAGTAATATGCCTAAAAATCCTATAAAAATTGTCAAAAGCCCTAAAACCCAAAGCCTTTAACAAACGCGCTGCAGACTGTTAAATGGGCCTCCACTCAATGCTGGGCTTCGGGTTGCAGGGATCTGTGGAGGTTTGGGGGTTCAGAGTCTGGGGTTCAGAGTCTGGGGTTTAGGGTTTAGGGTTTAGGGTTAATTTCTATGGTGTAGGGTTTTAGGTGAAGGGTTCAGGGCTGAGGGGTTGAAGTTTGGGGTTTAGTGGACTAATTACAGTTGGCTGCTGCTCGGGTGTCTTTTATAGAGGTCCTTGTTGGTTGCTCAGTTCTTTGACCCAAGCAAAGCTAACCTTTAAATCATTTTTGGTGGGTTGTATAAACCCCAAGAGGGTCAAGGTTGCCTACTCAACTACGAAGTATGACATGGATTCTGAACTTCAGGGTTCCAACTGAGGGTCACACATTTTTCTGAAACCCTACTGAGTTTCTTGGTTGTTGGATTAGGCAGAAAACTTTGTAGCGCCATAACGTGAAGCCTCCCACAGGTCACGAAGCCGCCCTGAACCCACACCGAAGACCCGAGACCCGAAGCATGCCGCTTGTTCAGGAAACGACTGCAGGGGTTAAAAAACGTCGCTCTCTCACTGAAGAACAGTAAGAGCAACAACAGCAATGCTCAGAAGTGCCAAAACGTGTGTTATCACCGTTACTGCATCACGAGTGTCCATCTTAACAGCACCGACTATGAACAGAACTATGACTATGACCTGAACAGCTCTGTATGACACAGTAATTACACGTTTTGCCATTTATAGACGTTCATTGTTCCCTTGCTGTCCTTGCATAGAACTCTAGCACCCCTCTAGTACCCTGATATACCCTTATAGTGCTTTTCGACCGGTGACCCAGACGGCATGGCGGATGTAGATAGACTCGTTGTGCTTCAGCTTCATGGCCAGCGCGGCCACAACCTGACGCGACGTCCGCGCAGAGGTGCCCTAGTGTTGATGCCATAATGTGTCGACGTGCTATCTGTTCATCGTTGCTATTGCGCCCCAAATCGATGAAGGCTGACCTTCACGCCCTTCAACGACGACAGGGAAGTGACGAGTGGCTTGTGACGATACTGCAGCTGCACTGGTTCTCAGAGCTTGGCTCATCTCTGTCGGGGCGGGCGGGGCTTAGCTTGAGCCCCGCTCACTAAGCAAAAACATCCTACACAAAGACCCTCAAAGACGAGCTGCGTGGAGGAGTTCCGGGTTCTTCGGCTTAAGAATATTGACAGCAGTAGATGCCGGTTCAACAGTTTGGGCTTTAGACTTTGAGTCTAGGACCCGGCAACTAGGATGTAGGGCCTGGGCTTCATGCAAATATGGGACCTAGCTGGAACAGCTAGAGCCTCAAGCCCACCTCCTCAACACCAAACCCTAAACCCTAGGCCCTAAACTTTTGAACCTTGAAACCCCCAACCCTCAAACCCTGTTTCCCGAAGACCAGAACTTCCTGATGCCGAAAGCCAGGCCGCGGTGATCCCGACGCAGGCGATGGCGTCCACCCATCGCAGGAACCACTGCCCGGCGTCTTTCGGGGGCTCTCCCTGGACAGAACTTGGGGCTTCAGAGTGTTTGGCTTCAGGGGCTTGGGCTTTGGGGCTTAGAGGAGCACGTGTTTCGAAGCAGAGAACAATGTGCATCTTCTTGAGCAACATGTGCCACGAATACTGTGCAGAAACATAATTGGCATGTCGACACAACGTCATCTCTGCTTTCCTGCCCGCCTCTGTCATGAATGAGTGCCACCGGCACATGGGCAGGAACGGGTACCTGGGCCGGCCCACGCACGATCCGGCCGGTCATTCTGGTGAAAAGCCCAGAGCCCCTAAACCCTAAGCCTAAGGCCTCGGTCCCAGAGCTCAACTACAGGTCCCCCCGTGTGCTCCGACTGGGATACTTTCGGAATCCGGACTCTTGGCTTCGACAATGAAACCAAAAACCAAGAAAAACGGTCGCCTTGAGTTGTTGCGGTACACCCAAACGGAAACGGCTCCTCATTGAAATCTTACAGATGAATGCACTCCACGTACAACTTATGTAATCATTCGAGATGCTTCCTTCATTCATGGCATGCTGACTGTGCCTGTAAACGCTCTATTTGGGAGTTTGCCCTTTGAGGTGTTCTGAAGTACACAACCTCCCGCAAATGTGGCTGAGCAGGATTTGGTGAAGACTGTAGCACCTCGGTGGGTTTGGGAGAAATTGGTCAACATGAGCACAACGATACGTCACAAATTCAAGTTCGAATCGGAAACGGCATCTGTCAACACTGATTTGCTGTTACCCTGTAGCCCGAAAGCCCCCCGCGCTCAGGCCCTAAACCCTGAACCAAACCGCAAACCCTCAACCTCAAAGCCTGAGCATTGAACTGTAAAACAGCATGCTCTGTGCCATTGCCGTGGTGCAAGGACACGAAGATGCCCGTGGCCGGAATCGCTACTGCACCAGCGTAGCCTGTTTGAGTGTTTGTAAGGTTTCCATACGGTAGGGCCGGTAGGGCTTTTGGGTTTTTAGGGTCCTGGGGTTCGATCTAAACTTACCAGGAAGGTGCATGCAATCTTATGGGTTGAGGTTTCTCTGTTGAAGAGAAGGGTTCGTCTAACTCCGAGCGTACCTACGTCAACTCTGAACCCCTTACAGCCAAAACCCAAAATCCTGTATGCCTTTCACAACCCGTTGCAAAAGGGACCCCCAGCTGCTGAGCATGTAGGGCTTTTGGGAAAGGTTTTGAGTTGCTCTAGTGACTTTGTCAGACGAAATTCCAAGGACTTAGGGTCCCAGAAGGAGATACGAGTGAAGGGGACTTCGAAGTTTCAACCACAGTGCGATCCTCGCGTCCTTGGGCGGACTCTGCTTCAAATCGGGCACAAGAGGCGCCAGCGGCTGGAGTGGCACATTATGGGCTGTATGGTAGACCACCCTAAAGTCGAAGCCGCACCCCTGCAACACAAGCGCTGGACCATGTCCATCCATGCTCTGCGAGGGCTTGCAGTCTCTGGCTTCTTCGGAAAAGAACTTAGCCTCCGTCATACACACTTTAAGTTCTCTTCTCTCTGGCTCTTCACTGAAGCGGCTAACCTCAAGAGTTCAGGAACCTGAACCCTAAACTGCATGATCCTCAGCGGACTTGGTACGTCCACTGGAATCACTGGAAGTTAAACGTGCCGAACTTAGCCGCCAGGGGATCGAAGCCCAAAGCCCTAGTCCTAGTCACAGTCTTTACGGAGCCCTGTACACAGCAAAGCCAAAACAGGAAAACAACAGACGATGCCAGCCATCAACTTCACAAGAAGCAAAAATGACGTGTGCGGGTTGAGGAGGTACACTCTGAGCTTCCCAAGCACTGCACCGCCTGCAGTGAGGCCTTTTACTCTGAGGAGATTGCGACTCTCGATTCTTTGTCATATTCTTCTTAAATCTGTTTGTGCGGCTCGAGCTCAGGGAAACTTACCTGTGCATCCCAATACCTGTTCAAGCCCAAACCCCAAACCCAAAAAGCACGGAGCCCCAAAACCCAAAATCCGGAATCTTCAACTCGAGGGGGGGCCAAGGGACGACAGATGGCGCGTGGCGGCTTTTCGCTTTTGCTGCGTCGGAGATGGAGCATGCCTCCAAACAGGCACGAAACTATGAGATCACTGTTGGAAGCACCTGCTCCCGAATCAGCTGTTATTGGTATTGGTACTCACCCCTAAACCCTATCTTGCGGCCAAACCCTGAACCCCTAAACCCTAAACCCTAAACCCCAAAACCCTAAACCCTATCTTGCGGCCAAACCCTGAGGCCCAAGCAGGAACTATAGCGCAACCCCCTTTTGAAGCTTGAGCCGCTTTTGAAGTTCGAAACTCGAACTCTTAAACCCAACTAAACTCCTCGTCCCCCCGGTTTCCTTCACAAAACCATGCCCCTAATTTTATGAAAATTTTATGAAACCCCCTTTTGAAGCTTGGAAAACCTGGCCTGGGAGGAGGCCGAGGAGGCTGCCATAGAGGGCATAGGTAACTCGGCAAAAGCGGTTCGGGGTCTAGGGGTTTAGGGTTTAGGGGTTTAGGGTTTAGGGTTTAGGGGTTCAGGGATTCAAACCTGCGAAGGCGGGGATCAGGGAAGCAAGTCTCATGTTTAGGGCCTAAGGGATTCAGGCCTTTGTAACAAGGGTTTCGGGTTTGCTGGGGAGTTACTTTAAGAGCAGGAAAGTTTGCTTAGCGTGTGGAAGTTCCGATTGGGTTCGGGGTTTTGGGACATTCCGACCCACCTCAAACCCTGTTTCAGCCGCGGTGTTTTACGGTTACGTTTCCTGCGCTCCCCTATGAGGATGGCTTCACATGTTTGACAAATGTGAGTCAATTGGTTCAGGGGCTGGGTTCACGGACGGACGGTCAGTCCGATTACACTCAGGCCGCATGCACCCTGCTTTACAAGCCACCCTCTGAACCCTAAACCCTGAACCCAATGTCCTACAGCTTAAACCAATGTTAACTGTTAACCCTTGGCATTTCAGAACAGGCCTGACCTCCTTCAAAATCTCTCAGTCTATCGACACGAGCCCCATACCTGAAAAGTACCTGAAACCGGCGGCGGGGTATGTTTTCGGGTGTTCTTCCTTAAGCCCAGACCCAACTTGTAGCAATGGAGAAGCCCTACACAAAATTCTGAGTAACGGCTAGAGTTGTTGACAGTTGTGGGACGAGGGCGCAAAGTTAAAGGACTCCCGTTTGGGGCTTTCGGGTGTGAGCATAAAACATCACTACCCGTTTGGACAGAATTGATATGTAACAGGTGCTTTAAAGAGTCTAACATCTCTCATTGATCCAAACGGAACCGGCGAAATCCCCGTAGGGCCCCTGATAAAAAAAAACGACAAAACACACATGTTGTAGCCAATACACCCGAGACCCTTCCCTCCAAAAACCGAACCTGCAGAACATGACGCCTAGATGCCTAGAACAACCCGGATCGTAAACCTTCCAGACCAGTAACAAAAAACTGCAAAACAGCTCCAAGACCAAAACCCCTGATAGGAAAGCCGGGGTGCGCTTGCTGGTGGACAAACCCACACACTGCGAAGCAGTCGGGGGGTCCGGGTCCCTACACCCGAGGGGTCCAATGAGCTGGAACTGGACTTCGGCTTTACAATACACCCCCTTTCTGCAGAAAGCCCAGTAAAGCCTACCGAAGTGTGGCTGTTTACTCAAACTACCAAAAGGGAAAAACATGTCTGGAGTCTGGAACCCAATGAATAACCCAAATGCCGTCAGACCTCAGGCTTAACCCCCAAACCCAAAAGGCAGCCTAAAGCCTGCATCCTAAAGCCTAGGCTTAACACGCTAAAACCTCAATATCCTAACGCTGAAACCCTAAAGCCTAAACCGGTTTTAGGGTTTACGATGGGTTTAGGTTTTTGGGGGGGGCTCGCAGGGGGCCCTTCTGGGCAACTCCCGAGGCCGTCAAAGGGGCTTCCGGCTCTTTTTGGGTGCTGTGCGGGTCTTTAAAAAATAGGGGGTTTGAGACTTGGATTGAGGTTTGGGGTTTACGGCTTAGGCTTCCGACTTGGAGTAAGCTGTCGGGCTGGCGGGGGTACTGTTGCGGGGTTCGGACGGAGTACATGAACAAACGGTTCGGGTTGAAGATCGCCGGGTGTGTTAAGGCTTCTGGGTGTGACCTTTCTGAATGTAGGCTGGAGCTTGGCGAGCATGTAAGATTTGGGCCGTTTAGGGGCTCCATCTCCAACTTCAGACGGTCGTTCTCATTTTGATTACAGTTAGGGCTTGAGGGGCTTGCAGGCTTCAGGCTGTTGGAGGACTGGAGGTTGTGGTGGCTCGTCGCCAAGGCTTGACTGTGGCTTCTCTGATGCCAAGGCGAGGAGTAGGGCTTGAAGCTTTGGTTTCAGGAGTTGGCAGGCCTGAGAGGGATCCGAAACCCGGTACATCCAAGCCAAAACAAGAAAGGTCGACTCGTGCAGTGAACCCGTAAGATCACGACCCCACATGCCCCAAAAGGTCTGTTCCCGAAAACCCCTCGGTCCCAAACCTCTTCTGAAAGCCTCTCTCAAATGTCAAACCCCACGACCCGAAACTCTAAAACCTCGGTTTTGTGTTTAGCATTTAAGATGAACCGGGGACGCCGAAAGACAAAACCCTGAAAGCCCCAAAAGCGTTGAACCCTGAACCGAGCGCGCCTGTGCCACAGCCACGAGGCCACCAGCCACGAGCCACCTGGGCTCAGCTGAAACCGAACAGTGATAGTAGGGTTTAGGGTTTCCCTAAACCGGAAAGCCTGATCCCTCAACCCATGACAGGTACTAAAGAGGCTGCCCTGCATCCACTTCTGATGGCTTTCTCCTCGTGACAGAGCTACTAACAGTAGAATAGGATCCCTTTGATCGCCCCATATATACTGCAATACGCCTCAACAAGATGTTTGAATCAATATACCCCCTATGTCGCATCATTTTCCTCCATTGCCCCCAATGCCAAAGCCAAGCCCAGACACACAAACCCAGGGGCTTGTAGGAATCGTAGGGGAAGAAGCCATGGAAGAGGGCAATCAACGGCTTTTCTAGAGGAGTCCTTAACCCGAAACCCTGAACCCTAAGTCCTAAAGCCCTTAGACCTTCGGCCCTGAACCCTCAACCCGAAACCCAAAACCCCATGTCCTAAAGGAGGCTAGACCGTTTGAAATTTCGGGAAGCCTTCGCCCCCGAACCTTCTCGCATGTTTGGAAAGGAGAGCTTAATTTTGGATGGCCTCCCATGTCCGAAACCTGTTCTTTTCCGGCGACACTGCTGTATATTGAGTATTACAATATTCCTTTGACAGCTCCTACATATACTGTAGATACTATAGCTGGTATACCCCGAAGACCCCCTCTCCTGACCCTGCTTTAATGATCATGACCGCTGGTCCACATCACACCCAAAGACCCCTTCTAGTTATTAAGGGCCGCCTTCACATCTTGAGCTGGAAACTCGAGCCTCTGTTCTGGCATCCCTACAAGCAAGGGTTACCATAAGGGTGCTCTGTAAGGGAACTCCTGGGTTCGACGGAACTCCATGCGGAACTTTGGGTGCCTTCCCCTTCCCCTGCACTGACAAAACTAAAACCTCGGTTCGAGTGAGAACGGCTCAACAAAACCTTTATGCAAGGACTCCCAAGCCTGCACACCCCTAATCACGAAACCAAGCCTTGCGTGAACCCTACAATTGCAATCTGCAAAGCCGCAACCCGGGAAGACCAAACGATTGGATCCTGAGTTGAACCGTTCGTGCTTGGCGGCAGCGACAAAAGCACCAGACGTAGCCGATGCGGAGAGGTCTTCCAAGCGCTTTGCGTGTCGATTTAGGGCTCGCCGTGGTACTTAAGTTTTCGGGTTTCGGGTTTAGGGTTTCGGGTTCAGGGTTCAAGAAGTGCAGCTCGTGGGATGAAAGGAGTCTGCTGTTTAGATTGTGGTCCCTTTTGAGGTTTTTGGAAGAACAGACAGCTCCGTCAATCGTAGGGGCGGCAGAGGTGAAGGTGCCAGGATTCAGCTTTTCGACCCTGCTCTCAACCCTGCCGCCGGATGCGGAGCTTGCTTGCAATGGTGAAAGGTCGGGGGAGGACCTATGTTATACATATACATATATATATATACATACATACATGCGTATATATATATATATATGTACGTATATGTACATATATGTATATGTATATGTATATGTATATGTATGTGTATGTGTATGTGTATGTGTATGTGTATGTGTATGTGTATGTGTACGTGTACGTGTACGTGTACGTGTATGTGTATGTGTATGTGTATGTGATGTATGTGCATGTGTATTTGTATTTGTGCCCGCATTTGTATCTGTGTCTATCTATGTGTGTATATCTATATGCATACATCATTACATACACGCGCATATGTGCATATACATATATAGGCCTACACGGGATAGAGTTGCGCGTATACAGAACTAGAGTGTATGCTGTGTGCGTGTGTGTGAGAACGAGAGAAGTACCGAAACACCATCCCGGTGCGCCTTCTGCTCTCCCAAAAGGCCCATGGGCAGTCCGTCAAAAGCCGCAGCACATCGCGCCCACGGCTCAACTCCCAGGAAGCTTTAGAAGCTTCAGTCGTTCTCTCTCCTTTAAAACAAAGTTTTGGGTTTGGGGGTATACCATTCTATAGTTGCATCAGGAACCCCAAGGACTAGTATCAGCAATGAGAGGGGTTTGGGTTTAGGGTCTACGTGTTTTTTGGTGTGTCACGGAGGATAAGAACCAGTTGTGTGGGGTCTATCCAGCTTTGGGCCGAAACGACATGTCAACGTGCAATGCACGATGCGAAGACACCGTGTCAGTGCAGACTCTTGACTCAAGCTGCGCAGCTCTGCTGGGAAAGCTCATGTGAGTCAGAGTCCAAATCTTGACTCACTAAACTACTAAACCCTGAACCCCCCAAGCTCTAAACCTGAATGAGAACCTAAACCTCAAGCCTGAACCCTCTTGGGTCTGAGGGCGCTGCCTAGTTCGCTTTTTCTCTGCAAGGTCACACAGCACATCTGGCGGGACAGGGTTGGTGGCTTTACACTGTACATGAGACGGGAACCCTGACTACCCCTAAACCATTGTCTGCTACTTCGGTCACGATATTGAAAGCCAGTGCACAATCTGGCTCACGAGGAGCGTAAAAGACAGCGTGCTGCCAAGGCCGGCCAGAGCCACTCCCTCGCACCAGTCCTTACAGCATGTGAAAGGGGCGCTTAGGCTGTCGGGTTTGTCATCTGGGAGCTTCTAAACAGCAGGTTTGACAAGGCTGTGTAGGGCTGTCGCAATGGCGTTCGTGAATTCTAGAAATTGCCCTGCAGGGCTTGGAGCTTCGATGAATTATCTGTAGTTGTTGCGAGAGTGTCTTCGCGGCTTTTTGTCCTTGACCGTTCTTGTATGAGGCGAAAGACATTGCTGCCAACCACTTGCAACAACGATCCATGCGCGCGAATCAGCAATGCCTAAAACGGTGTGGTCGGAGTGGGCAAACTCGGTTGAGACGTATTGCTTGCTAGTCATTTCCAACCCACATGGGAATGGCATTCCTCTAGGCCTGCCTTAGGCCAAGACCCTATCCTTATATGCAAAGCAGAGCACTACTGAGTGGGATGTTTCAGACCTTGGGCTTCGAAGACCTCCGTCATCATCTTAAACTGTTGTTGGTTCAAGGTTTCTGAGGGTAATTTGGGCTTGACTGGCAACCTCGTAGCCTCTGGTGCTGGGTATGTGTGAGAAATAAGAAGCTTTAGGAATCTGATGTAGAATGCGTTGATGCGTTTCATGCGCGGTGTGGTCAAAGCTAAGGCTTCGAATCCAGAAGTGCTTGTGAGGACAAAAGTAGTGTGGAAGATGTGCAACTTTTCCTTACGAGATATGGTACTATTCCAGATAAGCCTTGGTTTTTCGTACATCTTTTCTGCCAGTCCGGTTCTGTGTGAATGCTACTTCAAAAGGCTTGGCCTAGGAGACCGTGCTACCCAAGTAGTTGATTGTTTCTTTGGTCGGGACTACGATGCTGTCGCTGAATATGAAGGTGTGGTCCGTGGAGTTAACCGGTATATGGACTTCGGTCATAATCTTGTACAAGTGCATGCCATATTCCGCGGAGATTGCCTCTAGGGCGCTCAGACTTGATTGTATCTGCGGTGTGGTCCGAGCTATCAAAAGAGTATCATCTACGTTATCCAAGGGTATCCTCCTGACAAGTGTTACGAGGAGTTCCTTGCTTGTCTAGGGTGGAGTCTAGGTCATGAAAGATTACCGATAGGATCGTAGTGAAAATATTACGGGCTCACTCTGAGACTTTACCCGTGGCGGTGTGGTCAGATCCCTGGGTTCGGAAGGTCGGAGCTTCGCACAAGGACTGGATGGATCGCAGTCGTCACGTAGATAGGCCGAAGCGATTCAGGGCTTCCATCATTGCGGTGTGGTCAAGGGAGCCGAATGCTTGTTTCCGAAATGTAGCTCGTTTTTCGTCATGACAGACCATTCCATGCAAGGATGAGGATGTCTAGTGCCGCTTATCCTCCAGCTGTTTAAACAGCCTAGCTTGCAGCATGCACGCGTATACTGCATTTTGTAAGTAACATTGAAAGAGGGCGGTATGATCTTGGGTCTGCGTCATCTCCTTTTCCCTTACATTTTGAGACCACCGTGGCGTGCGACCCTGAGGCCGATGTTTCTCCTCCCATCCATGTGTCATTGGAATGGTGCCATCTGGTCCTGGAGCCTTGGATGCGTTGATTTCGGGTGATGGCCTAAGCAAGATCGCTACAGGTGCCGGGTGTGGCATGTTGGGCACAGCTGGGAGTGTTCCAGGTGGCCTTCAAATGCCATGTACGAATGGCTTGCCGGCAGCGAAAGCCTTTGCGTTGTTCTTTGACAGCGTTCCAGATCTCCAAGTGTGTTCCACTAGGGGCCGCTTAATCGTAGATCCACTTCACCCTTCCTTTACGAACGCCCCAGGGTGGGCCGGACTACCGCGGTTCTCAGCAGATTTGCTGCATCTACGTTCTCAAAAGTCCGCGAAAACCCACCCGAGCCGCAAGGGCTGTCGTGCGGGAGGGGGCAGACCTTACAGCACAACCTAAGACTGCTTGTCATGCAGCAGGGAAGATCGGAGCAGACACGTAAGCTGATAATATGCGGGAAATCTGGTGGCAAAAACGAAAACCCCCGACACACGGTCCCAGAAGGGTATTTACCACGTCCTCATGATGTTCCCAGCCAGCAGTGCATGAGATGCATTCTCTTAGACAAAGGCATTAAAGCCCTGAGAGCGCTGAATGGGTGGCCTTCGGCCGGGTCGTTCTTGTATGCTCCCCCACGCACGCTCACAGAGCACAAACCCGAACTCGAAGCCCCATAGCCTTGAAAAATTGAATCGCGCAAAACCCACGCCTCCCAAAACCCTACACAAAACCAGCAACCTTTAAACCCTCGACCCCAAAAGCCCGCTGCTAGTTCCGGAACCCAAGTTTTTGGTCAGAAGGCGGTAATAGGAGTTTCCAGTTCCGCCGTGCATCCGGCTGACGAGCCTGGGGCTTTCTATTTAGGGTTTAAGGTTTAGGGCTCAGAGTTCTGGAGTTCAGGGTGTAGGGTTTACTTGCTCTTGTTGGGTATGGCCATCACAGATAACATGTTGCTGCTGTCACTGCTGTTATCAGTATGATGCTTAAAACCACCCTGAAGGCCAGGGCTCCGGCATGGGTTTATGAGGGTTCAAGCTACAAGCTTTGGGGTTTGGGGCTTTCGAAGGGGCTGAACGCAACGGCATGAAAGATGATCATCTCAGGGCTTAGCCGCTTAGCCTCTGTCGTGCTCTCTCATGAGTCGCTAAAGAGCTCGGGACACACGTTGGTCGCTGGAGTTTCGGGTCTTCTGGGTTTCAGGCATCGGGGCGCTGGGGGACGCAAACCAGAAACCCATAAACCCATAACGGGAGCGGGCTTTAGGCGGTAACGCGCCACGAAGCCAGTGAGACCTCCGAATGGGGTCTTCGGTATGTGCGAAACCACAACTGGACGGGAGTCTCCAAGAATCGGCCTCAAGGCGCAAGTCCCCAACAAGGGTCCTTCAAAAGGACCTTATAAGCCGGCAAGGGTCCCTGTGCACTGAAAAAAGTACGGCATCAAGACTGCTTATTGACTGAAGCACCACTTTCTGAAGCCTCAGATTCAGAGCTTAGGGTGACAAACATGGCCGGGTCGCATGTGATGGTTGTTGACGTGCGCGAGGTGTCCACGAAAATGGCAGCGCTGAGAAACTGCGTCGATGAACTGCCACACTCGATCTTCATTCGCCCCTGGCTTTCTGGAGCCCTACACCCCAAACCCTAAACCTTCCAACCGCAAGGAGGGCGTGGAATGGAAGCTCAGGGGCTGCAGAGCTTTGCAGCTTGCGGCAAGGAAGGACTGCGGAGAAAGGACTTCTGATATGGACGCCAAGTGGTAGAGAAGCTTTGGAAACCCCAGATCACATGGCAACAGACAGAGACTCGACTAAGCTGGAGAAGGGCACAAGTCTGAACAGCAAAAAACGAACCATCACAAAGAATGACTGGTACCTGGCCCTGAACGTTATGGCTGGTAGCACTCATGGTGACTGCTGCATGGTTCTTTGCTACTACAGAGTCAGATAGCTTTTTTGCTGCTATTCCGATTTCCGTGCTAACCGTACTACTGCTGTCACCACGAGAATGGACTAAACCTCAAAACAAAAAGGCACAGTATATTGTACAGCATAGTAATTATGGTATGTCATAGTGCACATCGTATCTTACCTAAACCCTAAACATCCCGCCGAGTTGCAACTGACCACGGGTTGTCCGCGCCGCCTTGAGTCAGCTTGATGCGGCTGATTTGGGTCCTGGAGGTGCGAGGGCTGAGGACTTAGGGTGTAGGGCTTAGGGTTTAGGGTTTAGGGTTTAGGGCTTAGGGTTGGGGTTGCACATTGAATTTGGTGCTTAGGGCGGCACCGATCTGTTTGCAAGCTTCACAAAACCGAGCACCATTGACCTAAAATCCTGATCAAAGCTCTAAACCCTAAGCCCAAGGTAGGGCCCTCAACGGTTAGACTAGGTTTTGGCGGTATATGAAGCCGTCATCATGTATAGGGACACTCAGGAATTTTACTACTGATTATTCAATCCTCTATATATCAAACCTAAACCCTGAATCCAGCAAATGGGTTCACTTCCTGGAGTGGTCTTCGGGCGTTGTAGCTGATCTCCTACTTCGGCTGTCCTGTACCAGGAAACAATGCATTTCGCGGGCTGCTTGTGCGATTTTGTACGATGGTGTGTCCGGGGAGGCTTTCAACGAGACGGATATTCCGCTGCTGCGTGTTTGCAATTTTTCGTGGTTCCGCCGACCATCTACCCAACCCCAACAAGCTCCTCTACACAGCAAGAGCCCATGAAGACCTCAAAAAGGCACCCTAAACCCTGAGCCCCTGAACCAAAATCCCGACCCTATCAGCAGCCCAGCAACACAAAGGGCGTGTTCACCACAATGCCTTCGACAAGATGTGGAGTCGGGCACAAGCGACTCCGGTGGGTTTCAGAATATCAGGGCACGTTGCTTAGAAGTCCTCACTAGGGGTTAAGCTTTGGTGGCAATGGTCATCAACGCCTATGTTCAGGTGTCCCTTATTTCGGGAAAACTGCCACCAAGGTTTCGGAGTTGATTGTTTAAGCACCTCAACAGGTTCGGGCTTCAGGGCGCGTGGCAGTAGTGCACCGTATTTTACACAAAGACAGAGAGACAGATAGACAGACAGATAAACAGACACGCCAGATAGCGCACAGACGAAGACGGATAAACAAGTAAATAAATAAATGAACAAAAAGATGGCTAGGTACTTTCTAGCTCTCTCTAGATATATATATATATATATATATATATATATACATATATATATATATATATATCAACACGCACAAGTGAGCATATGTATCTATGCCTTGTGGTGTGTAATAGTACTCGGTTAGTTAGTCAGATAGATAGATAGGTAGATACATAAATAAATAGATAGGTAGATAGATAAATAGATAGAGAGATAGAGAGATAGAGAGGTAGATGGATAGATGGATAGATGGACAGTTGGTCAGTCAGTCAGTCCGTCCGTCCGTCCGTCGGTCGGTCGGTCTGTCGGTCGGTCGGTCAGTTGCTTGGTTGGTTGGTTAGTTATTTAGTTAATTAGGTAGTTAGTCAGTCAGTCAGTCAGTCAGCTAGGTAAAGTAGTTAGGAACTTTGTTTGTTGGTTGGTTGGTTGCTTGCTTGCTTGCTTGCTGGCTGGCTGGGTGGCTGGGTGGCTGGGTGGCTGGGTGGCTGGGTGGCTGGGTGGGTGGGTTGGTTAGTTAGTCAGTTAGTTAGTTAGTTATTTTAAGTAGTTAGGAACTTAGTAAGTTAGTTAGTTAGCTAGTTAGTTATTTCAGTTAGCTACAGTAGCTAGGTAGCTAACTAGGTCGATAGTTGGGTAGTTAAATAGCTAGTGAGGTGAGCAGCCCGTCAGTCGGTCAGTCAGTCAGCCAGCTAGTCCGTTAGTCCGGGCCTGATGCTCCGATCTTCGAATCATCCCAGCAAGTGCAGCCTGCGCCGATGTCGTGGTCGCCGGCGAAGAAGGTACTGCACAGACAGCAATCGGAGGATCAGGCCCAGAACTTGGGATAAGGCTGTCCTCCCTAGACCCAACTGCCCATTGAGGTCACTTTTAGCGTGATTCTAGGGAGGTTCCTGCAAGGATACTACAACGGCTCTGTCAGGGCTCTCTATTGGTGCACTGTTTGGCTGTATGGGTCCTGCGCATCGCCTTATGAACTCCCGCTTGATATGACGATTGGAAACTTGTAGCCAGTGGCTGCTGTCTGAGAACCCTGCGCCTGTCAGGTGCGGTTGCTTCAGAGCTTTCAACCCTCGACCCCAAACCCTAAACCCAAACCCTGAGCCGTTCAGATTTTCCGCTTTAAGGCAGAGTCCCAGAGCCCACATCGAAGCAGAAGCTGATGCTCGATGTTGGCTTCATGGTTTAGAGTTTGGGGTTTAGAGTTCAGAGTTTGGGGTTTGAGAACGTCAAGGTTAAGGGGTCTTACAGCTGCCACATCATTTCGGCAACTGCCGTTGCAGCTGTTCCTCATCTTCTGATTCCCTAGTGTGCCGACGCGATGCAACGTGTTGCAGGCTTTTCAAACCTGAATTCCTGTCGGGAGTCCCTCCCTACATGGGAGTTTCGGAAAATTGGGGAATCTAATTTTGTACCCTAAATAGTAGGATCCTTATTGTAAGGACCCCAAAATAAGGTACCCCTAAGTTTCGGAAACCCCACATGTACTCCATGCCCTTTTTTGAAACCACCCTCGGTGCACACAGCCCTGAGCTTGGGCAGACACCCTGTGTCGCCATCCACTGCGTTCGAGGCTGCCTCGGAGGAGCCTGACTTTCAAATGGGAGATTCCGAAAATTAGGGGGTACCTTAAAGGGATCCTTTAAAGGGTTACTATAAGGGTGCTATAAGGGTTCTATAAAGGGTTTAGGGTTGAGGGTTTCCGAAATTACGAGGGGTATCCGTATAACGTCGGGGTGTAATATCGGGGTATGACTAGCTAGAATAGGGTTTTGGGGTATAGTATGGCATAGCTCCGATGAGGAAGCTTACTGTGAAAAGAACACTATTGGCAAGGATTCCGGCGTGTACATTACGTCGTACATGTGAATCGGTGCTGATGAAATCATGCATGATATCCGGAAGCACGAGTCACTCAGACTCATCTCCTCCTAGACTACGGCGAGGAAACTCCTTGCAGTACAGCCAATGCCTCCCTCTGTGTTGTAGCAACAGCTCGAAACTCTGAGACATGTGATCGAACCTTAAATTACATAATAAGGCCCTAAACCCTAAACCCTGCCTACCGCGTTCAAAGGCTCCCACAGGCATACTGGTTGGATTTGGGGACCTTTGCTTCAGGTAATATGGGGGCTTCCGCAGTGAGAACAGGATTCTGGGGCATACTCTCGTATCGTTGCAATACTAAGGAACCTTGAGGAATAGTGGAGTTTTCCGCAACTGTTTCAGCTTCTATACCACCGACGACCATCACCAGCCTCTTCGATTGAGGGCTGAGGCTCCAGGGCTTCGGGGCCTAAGGCTTCAGGGGCTTGGGGTTCGGCTTTCAGGAGTTTTCCTTGACACGTAATGGCCCCGCTACCTTCGCACAAGGTCAGGCCTGCAGTGGGGGCTTACACTGGCTCAAAGCCAGAAGCTCCAAAGCCGAAGCCCGGCTTCGAGACGCTCCTTGGGGCCGGCTTGGGCCCAGGGGCGGGAGCACCACGATGGCGTCAGAACCAATTCCGGGATCTCCCTTGTGGACGATGTCCCTTTTTTCACGGCCTTGTTCGCGAGATGTGCTCGATCGTGTGGGTCTGGTTGACTTTAGGGTTCTGGCTGTAAGGTCGATGGCTTGGGATTCAAGGCCCTGCCACAAACCGCGCCGAGTGGCCGTAGGGCGCCGAGGCCGACAAGGTCACCTGGGGCCAGGGCACTGCGTCAAGAGTCAAAGACCTCAAATCCTGAAACCTCATCCCGAGACTGGCCCCGAGACCCGAGGCCCTGTCCCTCAACGCCGCCTTTTGGAGCGGAGCTAAGGGAATCCATAGGCACGAGTCATACGGCTGACAAGTTGCTTTGGGCTTACTGCAAGGGTCTGAGTGTAAGGGTTGTAGGAATCAAGGACTTTGGGGTAATCCTGACGCAATTGCATCAGCTTATAGTCCCTATACAAGCATGGAATATACCCCACAATCTGTTCCAAGGATTGGGGCCCCCTGTAGTCGGGCGGGTTTAGGCTTCTTGGGCTTTGAGTTCAGTAAGGGCTGGAGCTTCCGGAGCTCAGGCTTTTGCTATGGGCTTAAATTTTTGGGCCCAACCTGCATGTATGAGGTGTGATTGGGGGGGTTTGTGAAACCACTGATGCCCACCCGAAGCCCTGAAGCCCACCCGTGCTAGACTGGCCTGGACTCTGAACCCGGGACTCGAACGTAAACTAAAACTTGAAGCCGAAGACCTGACCTCAACTTCTTTGCCTCGAGCCGGCAGCTGCTTCCTCAAGCCTGGAAACCCACACCCTGGAGCACTTAGCAAGAAACACCAACCCTTCGACCCTAAAAGCCTCCAAAAACCCCGAAGCAAAACCCTAAACCCCAAAACCCTAAAACCCTACCGCCAAGCCTGGAAAGCCCTAAATCCCCCGCGCTTCGAGCCCCCAGCCTTGCTACCCAGAACGTCCCACATTTCCACCTCAGATCTTCAAGCTTTGGGATAGGGCTTAGGGTTTAGGGCTTAGGGTTTAGGGTTTATAGAAATTGTATAGGATTTGGGTCCGGGGTGTTGAGCGAAACGTTTTGAGCGAAAGTTTTGACCGAATTTTGAGCGAAAGTTTCGTTTTTTTGCTTTTGATTTCGCATGTGCGCGGGCCGGTCTGGCTGGGCTGGCTGGCTGGGCTGGTGGCGTGGCTGGGCTGGCTAGCTGGCTGGCTGGGTGGTTGGGCTGCTGGGCTGGCTGCCGGGCTGGGCTGGCTAGGCTGGGCTGGGGGCTGGGCTGTGGGCTGGACTGGACATAGGTTTGTTTGACAGAAACTTTTCGGTTTGGGTGTTGATTTCGCAGTTTTTGTGGGTTGGGCTGGAAGGGCAAGTGGCCTAGAAATTCCTGGGCTGGCTGGAAGGCAGGACTGGGTTGGTTTGCTTCTGCTTTCGAACGTGTGGGTTGGCCCCCCATCCCCGAAGGCGGGGTTGGGCGGTAGGGCCCACGCCCCGTTTTGGTACCCCCCACCCCGAGGGAGGGGTGGGGGGGTAGGGGTGGGCGGGGGGTAGGGAAAGTGAGGGGGCAGGGTTGGGGAGGGGGAGAGGCAGGGGAGGCAGGGCAGCGGTTTTGGGAAACCTCACAGTGCGTTCCTTCGATCCGGGTTTTTCACTGGCATCACCAAAACAGGAGCTGCGCTATCATGGTATACAATTTCTATTTATCCTGTCTTGAGGGTTTAGGGTTTAGGGTTTAGGGCTTGGGCATAGTCTACTGGCGTAAATATTTAAGTACCCCTATTCCTTCAGGGCTCGTTAATGGACTATCCCCACAACCTCATTCCAATCAGCAACGCAGCCAGTGCTGGGCTTTATGGTTTTAAGCTACAAGGGGTACTATAAGGGCTGCTATAAGGAATCTATGCAGGGCGGGGATAAGGGAGCCTTGGATTCTTGAGGTTCACCGCCTAGGCCTTCTATTAGGACTGCTTTGGGCTTCAGGATTCGGGGTTTGGGGCTGCATGAAGCCTTTGGGTTAGCTATCCGGGATCCAATGACGGAGGTGATTCAGTAGTCAGAGTAGAGTCTGGGGTTCTATCGTGGTGAAAGTCTAGAGGAACCACTAGAGGATGTGATGATAAATCTAAACTACCATAATAAGGAAAGCATATGATTTACTAGAGATCCCGGTTATGGTAACGTAACCAAATAAAATTCCTTAACAAAAACCAAGCAATTATCCAGACCGCTTTCTTATGGCTTCGGCCTCAGCGTCTCAACTCGGGGCTCAATCCCTACGCCCTAAAGACTCGAATCTTAAACCCGAAGTCCGCACTCCGAAGCCTCAACCCCAAACCCAGATCTTTAAATTCCAAAACCAAGAACAAAAAAAAACTCCGCCTGAAGCCCCTGCACTGGAACTATAAGCACCCTGCCAAAGCCTTTTCAACACCCCACCCTTGGACACACTGAAAAATTCATGTATATATCGGTTCAAAACTCTACATCAATAACCCGACACCAGTTGAAACACCGCATACACCCTAAACCAGCACACCCTAAACCCCTTCACAAAGGAGAGAGCTGGCCTCATGGAGGTCCCAGGAAGAGGAGCAATGGGTGCGGGGGATGGGCCCCGCGAGCGTGATCCTGGCCAAGAGGAGCTTGAGCAATTTGGAAGGGGTTTAGGGTTTATATCGGGTATATTACGGCCTGAATAATTAGAACAGGGTTTTGGGGTACAGGGTAGTGGAATATCATAAGGATAAAAATGGACTACTAGTGGCAGTTATTTCGACCCTCTACTGATGAGGGCCTGAGGCTGTGCGGCTTTAGGGCTTAGAGGCTTTGGAGCCTTGGGGCTTTTAGTCATTGTATGACTTTGGAGGTGTGGGCTTTGCAGCTTTCGGGCTTTAGGGCTTTAGGGGCGGGCGTGTCCTGCGTCGATTGCTCAGGGCCACGGGAATTTTCGAAGCTAGATGGCTCACATTGAGGCGAAGGCATCCACCAAGCGGCGAGAGCCTCTACGAAATCTTTCAGGGCTTTGCTGAGCAAAGGGTGCCAGTCCTGTAGTACTGGTGGCCATCGTAGGGGTTGCAGCCCGTCTGAAAGCCTCTGCAGGACTCAGTTGTCAGATCTTGGGCCTATGGGATAAGGCTTGGGGCCCGGGGCTTGAGCACTGAAATACAAGGATTTTTGCGATTCTGGCATTCTGGGCGGTTTGGTCTGGGCTTCGCAGCGTGGGGTTCGGGGAAGGGACGTGGGAATCTCTCCACACACCACTTCTCTACCGAAGCCGACATTTAGGATTCAGGGTTAAGGGTTGAGGGGAGGTCTAGAAACTCTGGAAAGGAAGATCACCTCTGCAACGAAGGCCCTGGAACCTCCTGTGTTGTGGAAGCCAACACACGCCCCACGGCTTTGGGCACACGCCCCGAAGCCCTGTCGTTCCCCTCATTTTCTGGACCCTAAACCCTGAACGCTCAATCCTCACGCCGAAACCCAACAAGCACTCAACAAGAAAACAGTCCCTCTGGCAGATTTAGGGCCCCAGGAGCCCTGAACCATAAAGCCTTATAAGCATCTCAAGGGCTGGCTGGAGAGACTTAGAAGCTTCCGAGTCCCAGAGCTTTAGCCCTGGAGGCATCCTTCAGTCAATGGAATAGAGCCTGCATGATTTAGAATTCATTCTTGGTTTAGGGTTTACTGTCCACCCCCAAGAGAAAAGCATTACTAGAATATGGGCTCAGGGGAAAGCAATGCTGGCCTTGCTTCAAGGGGTATCCGTGCGGCCATACCCGCCCAACACTCTATCTATGTGGCTGTGGGGTTTGGGTTATGGCTTGGCAACAGCCAGAAACCTGCATATCCCAGGCTCCTGGAAAAAAGCCGTGTTCGAAAGGAGCAAGATCACGTCAAGGCTTGTGTGCCGCCACGGTCAGAAAGAACTTGAAACGACCTTGCCGCCCTTCTATATTGACTTGAGACGACCTTGCCATTCAGGTTAACAAAACTCTATCAAAAGCAATTGAAAAGTCAGTTTCTATCCGATTCAGGACGATTGTAAACCCCGTACCCTAAAAAAACCTAAACCCTGTATGAGCTAGCCTAAACCCGACTTGACCCAACCCTATGTCTCCCCAGCACCTTCAACCGTCGTCGTGGAGGTCGTGGTGGTGGTCGTGACAATGGGGCCATCGCCTGGCTGAAAACCATCTTTTTTGGTGCAGGGTGGGCTGTTACAGAGAATAAGGGTTTCAAGAGGATTCTGCAGGTGTTGAGGTTTTGTGTCGTGAGGGGTTCGGGTTGCGGGGCTCAGGCCTTGGAGTTGAGAGGTCTGAGTGTTTGGGCAACCCCGGAAACTCAAACTCGGAAAACCTCGCAAAGAAAACCTCTCCAACAATTCTGGGCCAAGGAACAAGCTCTTTAAGTCTTTCAAGGCTCTATGGTTCCCCCAAACCCTAAAGCGTTGAAACGAGCCTTTGGCGAGGCCCAGCGTCGCCAGCAGGAGACGCCCAGAAAGCCCAGGTCGTCCGGCCATGGCGAAAGGCAGAAGGGCTTGGGGTAATGTAGGGGCCTTAATAATTAGAATAGGGTTCCTTTAAAGGGGTCCTTAAAGGGTTACGATAAGGGATCTATAAGGGTGTTATTATAATGTAGGGGCCTTAATAGTTAGAATAAGGCTTTGGGGGGTTTCCAAATTATAACCATAGTACACTATACCCTCAAAACCTATTCTAATTATTAAGGCCCCTACATTACAGGCCGTAGCTCGAGTTGGGCCTCGGTGCTTCAGTGCTTTCGAGCTTTAGCCTTTTACCCTAGACCCTGAGACTTACCCCTTCTAATGACCTCATAGTAACCCTTATGACCCTTATAAGCAACCCTTATGGTACCCCTTGTAGTAGCCTCATAGCAACCTTAAAGCAACCCATGGTGGTGATCCTTCTTCAGTGCTTCGGAGCTTCAGAGCTCAAAGTTTCCGCTTGAGCCTCGCCCGGGTGTGCAGCGGTAACATCGGAACGTTTCAGGTGATCTCGAAGCTTTAGGGCACAAAGCAAAAAGGGCTGCGGGCTCCGGGCTTAAGGTTCAGTCTCTCGTTTTTGGTACTGATCCCCGGAACACGTCGCAGGAAAAACGTTTGGGCCCTGTGGGCTTTTGAAGTCACAGGCTCAGTAAGCTTCCTAAACCCCATTCCCCCTAACCCCGGCCCCACGCCTTTTGCTGTCGAGGCAAACGGCTTCCCAAGGGTGCGGGGCCCTTGGGGTTCGGAGCCGATCGGCGGCTCTTACACCCCCCCAGCCCCCAGCTCGAGAAGCAGTGTCTAGAGTGGAAGGGCGGAGAGCTCAAGAGTTGAGGCGGATGAGGGCTCGAGGGCACCACTAGGGTGCGCTTCCGGCTTCTGCAAAGGATGCTTCCGGCGTGGTTCTTGAAAGTTTTCAGGCTCGAAGAAACGAGGGAAGCCTGGGTGCAGGGCGGTTTAGGGACCTTCGCGTGCCCAACTGGAGCCTTCCTGGGTCCTCTGCGCCGGATCTCGTTGGGATAAGTCCCTCTCCACTTAACCTCAAACTGCCTCAGAAACCCCCGGGATGCCTCTAGAAATTTGCCTGAAGACGACCAGAGCTGAAGTGGGAACCCTGGCAGCTGAGGAGATCTGGGGAGGATGGCCTTGCAGGTGTGGCAGATGGCAGCAAAAGCTACCGGGCAGGTTTCCTTAGCACTACCACTGGAGGTTGATTTTCCGTGCGGATTGCTGAGGGACACAGTTTCACAGGATCTCATGGAGCACGGGGTCTTGAGGAATTCAGGTTAGCATTCCCGGTCTGGGGTTGAGGGAGTATGGCGTACGGCTAACTCTGCGGGTTCGAGGCTACGGGTCGCAAGGTTAACGTTTCAAAGTGATGTGTCAGCGCATACTCTCTTCAAAGTGATAGCGGCTGCGGCGGCTGTTGCTGCTCCTCACTCCTGCTGCTAATAGTCTATGACATTCCCATTTCGCCTACTCCTACTCCTACCCCTACTCTGCGCCTAATCAAACTCCTACTCCTGCTCCTCCAGTACCAACACCAGCTACTATCCACTGAGGCTCACGTACGACAGGAATCCCAAACAGGGAAACTCGATTGGAGGAAAACTGCCGATGGGACCCCGCAGCGGCTTGCGGCGCAGGGATGCCGGTCGAAACCACAGTTCCAAACAGCGCTTGCGAGCAAACGGGGGTGGGGTCATAAGTGGGCGTTGGGTTCTGCGGCTGAGACTATCCACGCCCCGCCGACCTCCCTGCGCTTCAAACATCCAGGGGCGTGAGACATGACGAAAATTGTCTGTGGCACACAAGCGCTCGGCCCTGCAGGACAAAAGGCGTCGGGTTCTGCGGTGCAGGGGCTTGGACAGGCCAGGGAGACTTCGTGCTTTGACTTTAAAGTAGGTCTTAGCCTGAACATTGTATCAAACTAAACCAGCATAAGTCCAACTCCAACGAAAGCTACTTACAGAATCCTTTTGCGTGTCTGGGTTGGAGCGATAACCGTTGCTGACTTTCGAAGCTTCATGGCAGGGCAGCGTCATTCCGAGTTCAGGAAGCTCGTGCGCTTGCCCTCAAAGCCCATCCTTCTTTGCATCTGGGTCTTCTTCTTCGTGCCTGCGGACACATTGACATCGGATACATGAGAATTAACGTCCAAGCACTGGGTACCCAACCCTTCGAAACTCGTAAGACGAAAGGCTCAGCAGCTACGAGACACATGGCCGAAACCCTACGTGGCCTCAGAAGGGTGCTTACATTCTAGGCCATCTTGCTTCTACTTTTCCTCCCTCCGCGTCTACTTCTCATGATTCGTCGCAGTTCTCCTGCAACTCCCGTACACGCTGATGCTGCTCCCGGTGCTGGCTCCTTGTTTGCATTCTCCTATGATTCGTGCCACAGGCGGGTTCTGGCTCCAGCGAGACAGGCGGGGCTGATCGCGGTGTTTATAGGACTCAGTCGCATTCTACTGAGCTTGAGGCTCAGAGGATCACAAAAAGAGTCAAACAAAAACGAAATGCCCCTGTTATGTGCTTTCTCTGCGAAAACAAGACTGTCCATCTTGAAGTTGAATCTGTGCATCCATACCTGCTCCGTTGACAACCTTAAATTCATAAATCCAGACCTGGAAGCCTCAACCTTAAACTTCAAGCCATGAACACTAAGCCTTGAATACTGAACTCTAAACCCTAAACCAGAAACCCTAAACCGTAAACCACAAGCCCTAAACCCTCAACGCTAAACCGCAAAGCCCAAACGAAAGAACGGCAGCCGAGGCTGCGCCTCGGCTCTGAAGGTTCTCCTTTCTCTGCGCCTGCCTCTCCTCTGCCTTCCATGGGGGGAGGGGGGGGGAGTTTAGGGGTCTTCGAGGTTTCAGGGTTGAGGATATAGATTTCGGGCCAGGGTTCAGTGTGGTCTCTTTGGGTATAGAGTTTGGGCTTTTGCATTAGGAATTGAGGGTTGTGGGCTTTGGGGAGCTCTCCTCGGGGGAGGGCGGCACGAAACCTATACCCAAGTGCAGCGAATACTGTGGCCGAAATCAGAGGCACGCAGTTTTCCCTCCCTTTCAGCCTTGGAGTACCCAAAACAGACCCAAACTCCCGATGTCGGTGGATCCACCAAGGTACTCCCAAGACGGATCCGGAAGTCTTAAACCCTAAACCCTCCATGCGTTCAACCCCTGTCGCTATCCTCGCTGGGGACTTAGACTTCGGCTCCCTGGTGGCAGAAGAAGGGTTCGTGGAGTCTCCCCTCCTGGATTCATCTTCCTGACCCGGACACCCTAAACCCTTGAAGTCCTTGAAATCTGAAACACAATATGGGGCTTTCTTGATCGGAAGAGGCTTTTTGGTATAATATGCTGCAATTATGATACGGAACCCAGAGAAATACTGTTACTGTTGGTCAGTCTTTCAGCAATTATGCTATAAGGTTCACAAGGTCGCCAATGGAAGCAGGAACAGCTAATTATGGGAGCTTAAATTTAAAATAGTTACAGATATTATTCCACAAGGTTCCTTACTGTACTTATATGATAAAATACCCCCAAACCCAATTCTAACTATGAAGGTCGCCATAAGCGAGCACGTGGCAGGGGCCCTGCTCCTGATGCCGAAACCCTCAAATCAGCTTTCACCCGGAGGACCTTCTGCTTGTCGTTCTCCATCTTGGCGTTCCAGCGGTCCTGTGCTTCCGCATGACAGCGGTGATGGCTAAAGCCGCCGCCACCAAACAAAAGCTCTATCACGACTACGCCTGCAACTATCACGACGACGACGACGCATGCGATTAAGGATTTCGCGGTTCAGGTTGGAACACACCTGGACTTGAGGGTCTGAAACGCCCTTGGCTTCCGAAGCAAGTGCACGGGAGGGACCCTACCGAAACCTTGTTGGAATCTCACTTCTCTCTCTTCTTGCAGAGGCCCGCCTGCCCCTTCTTCTTCTTCATCTCCATGGTCTTCTGAACCTTTCGGAGCTTGCTCACGTCGTCGTGCACCTGATCGGATAACGGCGTGAAGATCTGCTGACACGAGTACCGGTCCATGGACGAAGGGTTCTTCTTGACCCGACTCATGTCACGACATAAACGCAAACCTTTTTTATCCCATCTGCAGCAGCGCCACGCAGGGGCTTCATGCCCGTTCCAGCGCGAAGCCCCAAAACCGATCCTCCCCGTTATGAACGCTCTCCAAATTCCCAGAAACGTCAAGTCGACCCTAAACCCTTACACCAGCGGTTCAGGGCTTAGGGAGGAAAAGGGGAGCCAACGTCGACCCGGAGGCCCCGGTAGTGGCCGCATCTAAGCTTCGTTCGCCTCCAGCCATGGGTCCTCACTGCCAGTCGGCAGAGATGGATTTGGGGTGAGGCTTCGGGGCTTGAGTCTAGGAGTTTGGGTTGAAGGCTTCGGGCTTCAGGATGGCTTCGTGGTTTTGAAACTAGTTGAAACTGTTTTTACAGCAGTCCGTGCTGCTATTCACCTGTTGCGGCTGTTGTGGCTGTTGCAAAAACAGCCATGCTGGCACTTCATCACACACACACACACCCGTGCACGCGTCTCCTCCCAGCAGTCCATGAAGGAGAAGTCCCCCGGAGTGGCGCTTTGGGAAACAAAGTGCCTCTGGGTTGTTTTGGATTTAGAGATCGTGCCGCGAAGACTTTCACTCGGAGGCGCTGACACCTTTAAATCTTCCCCCCAACCCTCAAACCCAACCCTAATCCCCAGGCCCTCAACCCCTGACCCTGGACCCAACATCCGAGTTGCTCTCTCATCGCAGGCAAGGCATTGGCAAAGCCCGCGTGCGACTCAATGAAGCCTGCCAAGCAATGAGAAGTCTTAGAGAGCTTGTATGATCCATAAGGGGCTTCCTCTATAGGGCTCTGAAATGATGTTATCGGGTGTTAGGAAAACAAAACGGGGGATCATGTGAAGCCAGCCCATGATTACTAAACCGCCTTTCCTTCAGGGCCAGAATAGAGGGTTAGTTATCAGGGATCGGATCTACACGTCTTCTGCTGGGGTTGCAGGCTTCAGGGTTTTGGGGTTTCAGGTTCTTCAGACCTCAGGCGTTTCAAAACCTCAAGCTGCAAGAGCCCACACAAGCTGTGCCGCAAAAGATCGCAAGAGACAACATGAACCAGCCACGAAACTATCAGAGGCCTCGAAAACTTGAACCCGACCCGAAGCAAGGCAAACGCTGCATCGTAACCCCCGCTTCGCTGAAATGGCTTTGTGGGCTCAACGCTTTGGGAGCTTCGAGCGCTCGCTGAACCAGAGTTGACATTTGGGATTTTATCAGGGTAGGGGATGTTGGGCCGAGGGAGCACAAAGAACCGAGACAATCTTGGATCTAGGAAGCGTTAGGGCGAAGGGGGAAATTACGGGGCTCGACGTTCTGGGTTTAGGGTTGGACTCCGTGGTTTCCTTCTTTGAATGCCCGGTGTGCGGACAACACTGCCGCGCCTGGGGTCTCGCGCAAGCGCTCCAGCCACTTGCGCACGGCCGGAAACGCGGCCAGGATCTCATTCACGTCCGGATCGACGTCCATGGCCTGAGACAAGACCACCGGCCCGGCCCCCAACACTTGGCCTCGCAGCATAAGCCGTACTGACACTAATACTAATGATACACATATCGTCATCATATCCATAATAGCAACAATACACAACAGCAATAATCATCGTAGTAATAACAACCACAATAATGACAATAATAAGAATAATCATGGTAACAACAACAATACTAATAATAATTAGATTCAATCTCTGGACGGGCAGAGCCATGGCTGTCGAGCTTCTGTGGTGGTTTGGAAAAGGGCGAGAGGGGAAAAATCTCCTCGTTTCTAGGCCCCTACTACAGAATGGAGTTTCTGCAGCAAGGACGGGGGGATGGGAAGTTTGAGGCTGCCGAGTTGGGGTTATATGGCGAGGCTTTTCCGCAAAGTGGCGACAGCTTAGGCTCAAAAATTAGGTTAGCACCAGGGCCGAACACTTCACACAGGCCTCAATCGGTACAATTACTGTACGAGAAAGTATGAAAACCGACGCTCAGCACCTGGCTTACGGCAAGCCACCAAGGTATGCCTACGAAGACAAAAAGTGGCGTGTCAGGCCTCCGCGACTAGAGCTGTCGAGAGGTCTTCAAAGCCTACATCCATGGGCCCATGAGCCACAAAAAACCTGCAGCCCTACGTGACATTACATGCCCCAAACAAAGACAACTCTAGACAAAGATCGTATCCACGCTGAGCCCGGAACCATGGGCCCCAAAAGCCCTAAACGGCAACACCGTTCACAATGAAAGAAACCACAGCAACAAACACCGGCTTACGCCAGAGCGCCGTCAGATCCGGTGCAATGGCGATGTCGGCCGCAGTGAGCCGCCCTCCCACGAGGAAGGGCTCGGACCCAATGAATTCCTGCTTCTGGTTTAGGGCTGACCGGGCTGATGGGACTTACAGTGTGTATGCGGCCAATAGCGCTTGTAGGGCTCAGATGGTCTAGGGTGCAGGGATGTGTGTTTCAAGGTTGCAAAGGCAACGGCCCTCCTGAACCTGAATAGAACCCTTGTAGAACCAGAGCTCTTGTAGATTTCACAGATCATTACACCTGAAACCCTTGTATAAAAGCCTTCATAACTAGAATAAAGTGTTCGGGTACATTGTCGCACGGTTATATAGGAACGTTGAGGAAGTATCATTGCTAATTATTCCCTAAACCCCTTCAAGCCTTAAATCCTAGATCCTGACTCCAAACCCCTTGAAGCCCTAAACCCTAAACCCCAAACCCCCAAAACCCTTAAACCCCTTAAAGCCCTAAACCCTCAACCCCTAAACCCTACTTTAAAGCGCCGTCCTCCAGCTGCTGCAGGGACTCGGCGAAGTTTTTTCGCAGCTCTTCCAGCTTTTCCTTGCCGGGCCGGGCCGCGGCGGCCCCGCCGAAGTAGAAGGGGAGGTAGTACCTTAGGGCTTGAGGGGATTTTAGAGGCGTTTAGGGTTTTAGGGTTTTGGGGGTTTGGGGTTTGGGGGTTTTGGAGTTTGGGGTTTTGGGTTTGGGGCTTGGGGTAGAGGGCAATACCTTTGCTGCTGCAGAGTGATACATTTTGGGGCTGTTCTTTGCAATTCTCCGTAGCTCTGCAGATTTGCTGCTGCTTCCGCGAAATGCGAGACCCTTCTAAGCCTTCCGGGGGTTCAAGGGTGAAGAAAGTTTGGGCATCCTGGTTGAACCCAACCTCGCAACGAGTCATGTGGGTGAAGGCCACAGCTCCCGAAACCCTGAGACGTCTGAGGAACAGAAGCCCGAGCTTCCCCAGAACTCGAAGTCCGACCTTCTCTTACCCAGCAGGGCACACCAAACACCCAGAGGGAGTCAAGGAATCACCACGATGGATTCTCATTCCCTTATACCTCCGAAGCTGATCTTCTCCCTTTCTTGTATCCTGCTTGGCCACGTGGGCAAGTTGTAGTTCAGCATCACAGTCTTGCGGACCGCGTGGTGGTGCCAGGAAAGCAGCATGGAGATTCGTGCCCGCTCCTCCAGGGGCTCAAAGAGTCTCTGGAAGCGGTAAACCATAGACCGTGAACACCGAAACCAAAAATCCTAAGCTTTGACCTGAAACGATTTGATGTGGTTTGCACTTCGGAGCTACCTTGTTTTTGAGCCAAAAAGTCCTGAGGTTTGGGGGTCTCTGTGTTGCGGTTTGGGGTTTCGGGGTTCAGGCTTTAGGCTTTAGGCTTGGGTTATTTACATTGTATTTTCCGACGGCTCAGAGGGTCTACGGTAAACTTCAAGGCCAAAACTGCGAATGTTGACTAAACCCCCCTCCCTCAGGATTGGTATCTGTATTGATCAAGGGTCTACATTACCCTAAACCCTGAACCCTAAACCCTAAACCCCAAACCCTAAAGGGCCAAAACTCCTTGACCAGACGGGGTCCTCGAGGCTCTCACCGAACCATTTGTCTAGGACGCCATGCAGCTCACAGAGGTAACGCATGATGGCCTTGCGCAGTGTAATTTCGGGGATCTGAATAAGTACTAATAGCCATAGCATCCCCTTCTTATTGCAAACCCTAAAAAAACTATAGTATAATATGGCCTCAAATAGCACCCCGGGTAGTGCCGAACACACGGAAGTCTTGTATAGCCCAACAATCCTGTTCGAAATTGTTAAGGCCCCTAAATTAAACTTCAGAGCGCTACGGGATGTCGTGGATGGAACTTCCGTGGTCTAAGAGCTTGGGATTAGAATTTTTGGTGTTTCGGTGTCAGGATAAGGGCTTGGGACGGTTTATGGAGGTTTTGGATTTTGGGGCTTTTAGCTCCAACCCCACGTGCCTGCGCCTCACTCAACGCAAAGTGCCCATGTAGAAGGGCCGGCACCTTCACGAAGGTCCAGGCGGCAGGGGCAAATAAGAAAATGCATGGTCGGTTTTGAGTTTAGAAATGCACGCCTATGCCTCGAAGGTACACATTCATGCAGAAAACAGCTAATTATACATAAACAACAGAGATACAAAATAGAGCGGTCGGAGATCAATGCGCAAATCCGCAGATGCCGGCATACAGCAACCCAAAACCCCAAGCACCTAAACCCTAAACCCCCCAACTGAAGCTGGCGATGCCTGTCGCGACGTCTAGGAGCCTATGGCATCGCCAGCGCACGCGCGCTTAGCGACGGCATCCGATTCAAGAACGGATGCTTACTGCTTGCTGAGCGCGAAGAGTTAGCTTCGTGCTCCGTACCGCATTTGTTCCTTTAATTATACGGGGCGGAAACGCTTACCGGACGCGCCCGGGGAGGGCGCTTACAGGCACAGGGCGAGCCTCCTTACGGGACTCATAATTACCGGCCTGAGGTGCTTCCGGGACGAGCCTGCCTACAGGACTTTCAATTACGGGACGGAGGCGCTTGCGGGACGAGCCTCCTTACAGGATTCCAAATTACGGGGTGGAGGCGGGTACGGGACGAGCCTGTTTACGGGACGGAGGCACTTGCGGGACGAGCCTCCTTACAGTACTTTATATACGGGACGGAGGCGCTGACGGGACGCGAGGGAAGCGCTTACGGGACGAGCCTCCTTACGGGACGGAGGCGCTTATGGGACGAGCTCCTACGGTACTTTTAATTACGGGACGGAGGCGCTTGCGGGACGAGCCTCCTTACGGGATTTTTAATTACGGGACGGAGGCCGAGGGCCGCGCAAATGGGGGGGGGAACCCCACCAAAATGGTCAATTTTGTAATGGCTTCACGAAAAAATTATCAGCAGAACGGAAGCTCTAAAATGCCAGAAAATTAGCTCTTTACGGGGAGAGTGCTCGTTCGGGTTACGGGCGAAAGCCTTTTGCAGAAACAGGTTCCTGCAGGAGGAGGCTCTTGCGGGAGCCGCTCTCTTTACGGGAGAGCGCTGTTACGGGTTACGGGCCAAAGCCTGTTCCAGGAGGAAGCTCCTACGGGAGCCCCGCCCTTACGAGGAGGAGGGTCCCGTACACGGAGACTACCCCATCCTCCAAATTCTAAGGTGCTTCACTATCGCTGTGAACGCCTCCCCGACGAAAGCCTAGAAGCAACACCCTCAACGGTAAGGGAATATGTTATACGTCGTCCAGGTGCCAAGGGAGAACCGTGTCCCAACAAAGAATGACCTCAACCGAAACCTCATAATAAAACCCTAAACCCTAACAGATTCAATGTCTGGGTGGTCTTGGGATGGGATGTCGCGTCCAGCTCGGCTCGCCGTCCCGCGACCCTCTGGGTCGAGGCGCGCGTGTGCGATGGGAAACACCTAACCCCTTGTGAAACCCTAGACCTTAAGCCCTAAACCCCAAACAGTCAAACTACGGCTCCTCGCCCACCGCACACCCAAGGCCCCGCCTGGTGGCGAGGGTTCACACGAAGAAAGGCCTCTTGGCCTCAGCCGCAGCTACCGGCCAAACTTGCTCCTTGGGTTTAGATTTTGGTGGGTTCTTTAAGCTCCTTTTCCGCGGCGCCTTGCGGAGGAAAGGAGCAAAAAATCAAGCCCTAAATTTAAGGAGCAAGGGTTTGGGGTTTTTAAGGGATTAGGGCTGATGCAGTTGTTTCGGGTTTCGATTGTTGATGATAGAGCATGAAAGTCCTCAACCCGAGCCGAATTCAAGACCCCCAGCCTTGAACCCCAACCTCTAAACTAACCCTAAGCACTAACCCTAGCCCCAAACTCTCAACCGTCGAAACTCGTCCCCGCGAAAGCCAGTACCGGATTTCAGAGAAATACAAAGTGAAGTTCTGCCCACCTCATCCGTGGATAATCCGAGATGATGGCCCAAGGACAAAACAAACATCTATGCGCCGAGACCTTCGATTAGGCCTCGGCCAGGTCCTTGAGAAGCACCACAACCGCCTCGATGCCAACGATGTTGGCGCGGCAGCCGTCCGCGTAATGTTTGGACCCTGCACACAGCATGGGAATGCAAGCCTCAACCGCGGCTGCGGCTGTGGTGTCCACCTGGCTACCTGGCTGCAGGCTTCTTCAAAGGTGGTGGCGATTTCCTCGCTTCGGGCCGCGGCTCCGGCGGACGACACCTGAAACAAGGGCTGGCGGCTGCTCAGCATTCCGTGTCGATTCTTGCGATGCCCAAGCCCTGAGCCAGGGCGAGCTGCTCGATTCTTGATGCTGTTTCTGCTGATGGCAATGGTGCTCGTGCGTGCGGGTGATGATACTGTTAATTTTGTCAATGTTGACGACGAAGGCGAGGTGTTGGCAGTACCAGTGGTTGTGGTAGTGATACTGATTTAACAGTGGTGTTTGGGTCTGGTGCGAGCGCTGGCCCCTCAAACGGCACCTGCTCGTGAGGCACTGGCTTCACCATCCACTTGCCAGGGGTTTTGAAGAAGCCACGCTTGGCCCACACCGCCTCCGCAGTGTCCGCGCCAGGCTGAAGGACGATGTTGCCGCCGCCGGAGGAGGAATTAAAACGTGTTCTGAAGTCGCGCGCCCGCCCCTGGGCGGCTACAGCGCCAAGCAAACATAGTACCCGGAGGGTCCTGAGGAGAGTGCAACCAGAACTTGTGTCAGCTATTACGCAAAATAGCTCAGAAGCAACATAGGCCACCAAGTTAGTCCAGGCTGCTCACTTTTCTGCACAGGCACGGGTGTGAGTCTCTACATGCATGACACTATATTCTTGCATCCTAAATTTACAATCTGTAACATCCCCGAATCCTGCCTTCGGGCGACACTCGCTTGTGAGTTCCTTCGCTCGGTTTTGTCATGTAGCTGTTCCGCGGCTGTCTTGCAGTGGCGGAATCGGAGGCCGAGGAAGAGGACCTCCGGGTGACGAGGAGCTGCCGCGAACCTGACCGAGAAGAAGCTGACGAAGTGTACAGCGCACCGCAGGTATGTATTCAGGAATGGAAAGAGGAAGAGACTCCGCTACATGGCTCGTGGCCTTTCCAAACAACCGCGCGTTGAGATAAAATGCACTGGACACGTGCGAGCTTAATCCGCCTTGGCTTTCGGTTTCGCTTTGGCCTTCGCTGCATGGTCCACTGCAAAGTCCTGCGGCAGGCCAGACGTGGGAGTACTATCAAGGTGAAACAAGCGGTTCGGAGTCTGACATCCGTACTCAGCGCCGGGTGGGGACGCCATGTACGACGAACGTACTGCAAGTGCCGCAGCCAGCGATGCTTTGCACCGCCATGCGAACGCAGCGGCCAAAACCAGACATGTGTAATAGGATGTGCAGTCTTACGAGAAAGCGTTCGGGACGCATGTGCTCAACGCCGAGACGGCCGTCCCGACGCTGAGCCTGTGTGTGGAGCTTTGCGTTCTCCACAGCGGACATGCACGCGAAGCCTTGCATTTTTCCAGGTGGCTACGGCTAGCAATTCTGCGGCGGGAAGTGCGTCAAGAAGTGCGGGCCTTGCTGTCTGGTCGAAGGGCGAGGCCCTCCTGGACACAGAGCTTTTTGACCAGCTAGCCTTGCGCAGGTTGGAGGGCAGCTGGTGGAACCTCGCGAGCTTCCTGAGCCTGGCCAGGACATGGGCGACACAGCGTGCAGCCTGGCTGGCAACGCCGAGGCAAGCACTCGGGCACCCTCATCTTCCCGAGGAGGGGCCTCATTGGGGAGAAAAAGGTGTTAAGATCTCTTTCTATGGAACCCTTATGGAATACTCCCAATGCAGTCCCATACTGTAGAGCTCTCTGTAATTAGCAAGAGTATCTCTTCAGCGCTGCCCGAAACCCCTGAATCAGGAACCTTCAAATGCAGGATAACGGAAGTAGGAGGATTTATTTAGTTTCCCTTTATGAAGACTCTTCTTTTGGATTTCACCAACTACCCCTTCAAGTCGGCTTATAATTACACTGAAAGCTACCCAAGAATCTTATTCTAATAAGGCCCCCGAGGTGTTTTATCTTCGGAGCCCTTTGAAACCCTGAAGCCAGCCGGGTGACGGTGATGGCCACGGCCGAGCCAGGTGGCGCGAAGTCGGAGGGGCTGGCGGGCTTCAGGGTTTCCCATGTTTGGCATTTTTCGAGCTTGAAGGATTAGGGCTTTACGGTTAGGGGTTTAGGGGTGAAGGATTTTTAGGGGTACGTCGGGTTTGGGGCTAGGGGGTGGAAGGTTAAGGTCAAGAACTTAAAGGCTTTGCGTTGTGGGTTTAGGCTGGCTTATGCTGCAGAGGGCCCAGCAACTGAGTGCTGCAAGAGCTTCCAGCTTTCGGATGTAGGCATGATACAATTTGTAGACTTCTGCTTTAAAAGCTTGCAAGCATTGAGGTTACGGGAGTTTCTCTTCAAGGCGAACTAACTGAGGAGCAGGGCGGCTTCGACGTTCCAGGCTTGGGCCTTGCGACAGTTCAAGCTTCCTGAAGCAACCTTTTGTCCCATTTCTCTGGGAAACTCCGAAGAATGGCCTGAAGGACGAGCTTTGGGTATGGGGCTGAGGGTTCCTAAACCCTGAACCCTAAACGCCGTCCGAGCAGCGATGCCAGCGGCCTGGCACGCGAGAGCTGCCAGGCTTTCGGGGAATCTGGGAGCTCCGGAAACACATGATCCTATGGAAACCCAGAAGCCTAGGATTTCTGAGCGCTATGCAAGGCGCCCCTCATTTTCGGAAGCTCCAGATATATCTCACGCCATGAAAGAACCCTAGCAGAACCCCTCTGCGCCGCCTAAACCCACACCCCGACCCCTGAACCCTGACCCCTCACCCTGAACCTCTCAACCCTCAACCCCAAATCCTAACCCCCTGACCCCTGAACCCGAAGCCCTAAACCCGAAACCCTAAACCCCAAAGCCCCTGAACCCCGAGCCCTACACTTCAAAGCTGCCTTGCAGAGCCAGTGGACCGAGCGGCAGGGCTCCGAAGTCGGGTCCGTAAAGAGCACCGGGGGGCTCGAAGCCGCCATGGCTGTGGCGGGCTTTAGGGCTTCGAGGTGGGTTTGGGGCTTGGAGGAGCTTGGGTTTAAGGGTTTGGGGTTCACTGTTTAGGTTTTGTTAAGGGTTTTAGGAATGTGTAAGGGTGAAAGGTTGGTCTCTACACTGGGCCAAGCACATGGTGACATGGAGGGTGAAGCAGAGATCAAGCAGCCCCAATAGGCTTGGGCCAAAGTCTCGACGCTGCTCGTGGCTACTATCTGAGGCTGACTGTGGAAGTTGTATTCTATGTGCTGCATTGTCCACAATCCACTGTAGGTTTGTTCTTGTACATCGTAGATTGGCCTCTCACCTGCAGGAGGACACCAGGCTCTCGACTCGAATATCGAGGCCGGTTTTGGGGTTCCTAGCGACTCAGGAAGTCTAGACCCCTAAACCTGAAGCCTCAGGCCTAAGACCTACCTTCCGGCTCTGGACCCTCAACTGCAAAAGCCGAAGGCTTTGAGCCTGGAACTATCGCTCCCTCAAGCTCACCCAACCCTTCTCCTGCACTACAGGCCCCCAACCGAGAGCCCCAGAAATACTCAGAGAAGGTCAGAGTTTACCACGACTCCCACAACCTTCTCGGGCCTTCTCCCCACGAGCTCGCTGCAGTGCCTTTTCGTAGGCAAGCTCCTTCGCTCTGGATCCAATGGGCTTGGATGCTACTGTAAGGGATACTTTACGAGCTCTACAAAGGTTGCGATAAATTTGTTTTAATGGTTACTGCAAGGGTTACTATCAAGTTGTTGAGGGGGCTGTGAAACCTGGGGCTTGGTCACATCGCGAAATCTTTCACCGGTGCCTGGGACCCTCTGCCCTGAATGCCGAAACCTCGTACCCAATAAACACGAAGCGGTTTTGGGTTTTGGGGTTTTCGGGTTCGAGGATCAGGGTTTCGGAGAGACCTCTATGAGAGTTTCGGACTCACGGCTTGCGATTCCAAAGGCTGCTGTGGCGATGGGTTTCGAAGGTCCCTTAGAAGGGATCCTTGTCCAAAATAGGACAACGGAAGAGAACCCTAAGTGAGAGCAACCCCCCGGTACTCCCAGGAAGCATTGTTCACACAAGTTGTTATTAAGTGACAGTGCCCGTGTAAAAGATATAAAACAAAATGCCCCTCTTGGGACTTCTCCATACTCGTTTGCCGCATAGCTACATTGATGTTATCCCTTCCCTTTCTTAGCTTGCTTGGTGTTTTGGCGAACGTCATGACGATTCCGACAGCAACGAATGGGACAGCGGCTACGACTGCAACACCGCTCCTCCTCCGTCTCCACCACCTCCCCGTGCCCCTTCCTCCCCCTTCCTATTCCTGCTGCGGCTCCTGATGCGACTATTACTACTACTATGAGTAGCACACTGCCGATCCCTAAACACCATATTGTAAACTTATGCAGACCCTAAACTTGAAGAACTCAACCAGAGACCCCAAACCTGAAACACACAACATCACAACTTCAGTCCACAACCCCACAGAAACCTCAAAGCCCAAACCCAAAAAAGGAACCCTACATTATCCTGAAGGAACCCTAAACCTTTCCCTAAAAACCCGAACCCCAAACCCCCTAAAAAGCCCCCCCCCCCCCCCCCTGCCCCCCCCTTTCGGGGCCCCCCCCCCTCCCCCCCGCCCCCGCCCCCCCGCCGCCCCCCCCCCTCCCCCCCCCGGCGCCGCCCCCGCGCTTTCTGCGTCCCNCCCCACAGACACCGCGAGCGACCCCCAACCCCTCCCCCAAAACCCCAACCCCCAACCCCCCAAAAACCCCCCCCCCCCCCGCTCTGGTCCGGCCTTTCGGAGCTCCTCGCCCTTCCCCCGGAGCTCGGCCTCACGCAGCTTCGCCGCATCCGCCTGCGGGCGCTGCCCCTTGCTTTTCGGGGTCTAGGGCGGTTTAAGGTTTCCTGTTGCTTTTTCTTGGGGGGATGGGGGAGGGTGTGTTCGAGGGCTTGCGTAAGAGGCTGTTCTGTGTTGTTTGCTACGTTTTTGGTACGGGGTCCTATGCGGCTTTACACGGCTATTTAGGACTGGATTATGTAGGATAGGCGCATGATACACTGTACTTGCTAATGATCTCCGAAGCAGAGTGCCAGCCATGACTCAGGTCCCCTAGAGAACCCCGACAGGTCCGCAGTCTTACCAGGTTAAGAAAAAGTTCGATAGTGGAACAAAGAGCTCACAACACCTCCCAAATGTCTCAAATCAGAACCCTACCTTAGCCATGACAAGAACTCTTTGTTGAGGTAGGGCACGGTATTGGACTGAAGATCTCCGAGTCTGCGGGAACACTCCAACCCTATACTACCCTATACCGTCAAAGAACGTTTCCCACTAGCCCTCGAAGGGCAGACCCTAAACCCACCCTCATAATATTCTTGATGAAACCCCCAAGCTCTAAGTCCCCTTAAAATCCTTCTAGAACCCATGTAGAGTCCCAACAACCATAAACAGACACCCGGCGAACCCGCCGGAGCCCCGATGCCCGAAGAGCGAGCCTCCTGCTTCCTCAGCTCGGCCTGCAGCTTCTTCACCTCCAGGGAGCGGGCTTAAGGTTTAATATAGGTTTAGGGTTTAGGGTTTAGGGTTTGGGGGTTTAGGGTTGAGGGCCTCAGAAATTGGAAGAGGGCTTGGGACTGTTTTTGTAGTAAAGTTCTAACAAGAAACCTTATCGGAAACAACATTGGTCCTTCTTCAGGCTTCCAGCTTAGAGTGTTCGACGTTACGGTCCGATTAGGGCGTTTGTTTAGAATCTGCGAGAGGTTTGGTAAGATTCGATTGGGTTTTATTGGGTTTGTCTTCGGCTTTCATCAAAGTCTTGTTCGGCTTGTCCACAGCTCTCGAAATATTCCACCAGGGTACTTAACAGGGTCTTATGGGGTTAGGGCTTTAGCAGTTCGATTGTTACGATGCTGAAAGTAACTGCGTTACTCTGGAGTTGTTGGCGGTTGCTTGGTTCCTGCAATCCGGCCAAGCCCCACACCCTAAAGTAAGCCTTTAATCCTCCCAGGCCCAAAGTAAGAAAGCTTCAGGAACCGCCAAACCCTGAAATAAAAAAGACCACAAGTGACAAATCCCCCTCTGGAGAGACAGCCTCTAACCCCCCGACCTCTTCTAACCTTGGTTCCTAAACCCCTATAACACACCAAACACCAAAAAGCACCGACATGGCGCGGCCTTCCGCCCACGCTGGCCAACGCCGGCCTCGAAGGGCAGACCCGACGCCTCAGCCTGGGACCGTGCTTCAGGGCTTCAGGGTTGTGGGTTTGGGGTTTAAGCTTCAGGCTTTGGGCTTGGTGTTTAGAGTTTAGGGCTCAGGTTTAGTGTTCAGGATCAGGGTTTAGGGTTTAGGGATTCTAAGGGGTCTACACGAGATCTCCTTTGGAGCCTGGATTTGGGTGTTCATGAGGCAGGCGAGATTTCAGACGTAAGGTTTGCTGGTCTTCGCTTCGGTGCTTCAGGGTTCCGATTTTGGCCTCAGGACTGAGCTGGCAGTCTCTGAGGCACCGACATCGAAGCTAACACGGCCAGCCTGGTCAGGGGCAGAATCAAACAGGCACCCTTGTGCATGTATACATACATACACACCTGCCTGCCTACGTACATACATACGTACGCATGTGTATATATATATATGTATACATATAGATATATATGTATATATATACATATATATATATATACATATATATATATACATGTATATATAGACATATATATATACATATATATATGTGTGTGTGTGTATGTATGCGATAGGAAGCGAGATAGAGAGAGAGGGAGAGAGAAAAAAGAGAGAGAGAGAGTGATTGGTTGATGACAAAACAATGCACGCACCTCGGGCTGCTCCTCGTCGTCGGCCTTGACCGCACCGTTGCGCGAACGCGCCTCGCTGGTTGTACACGGGCAAAAAATGTGGGATTTTCGGTTTAGTGGTCTAGGAATCAAGGCTTCGGTGTTTCAGGGGTCTCAGGATTTCGGGGTCATAGGATTGTAGGGCTTCAGCACGTTCCAGAGCCGTATGCACATCAGCACTTTACGAAACTGGCATTCAATCCTAAATCCGCCTTCCCCTCAAACCTACAATCCGAAACCCAGAAAACCCAGGTTTCGAGATCCCCAAACCCTGAATCCCTCAACCCCTTAAAACTCCGAGGCATCGATGCCTCGGACTTGTGATTTGCTTTCCTGGCATGACGAAGGTACCCGAAGGAGGTCGAAGCACTTCGCTCCGGTGGTGGTAAGACTACGGCGGGCGGTTGGGAGTTTAGGGTTTAAGGTGTCTAGGATTTAGGGCCTTTGGTTTTGGGGTCTCATTGTAAGACTCCAGGTTTGTGGCTGGGGTCTTTCAGCCTTCGTGGAAGTCCCCAGCAGGAGGGGGGGGGTCGGTGACTGAGCAAACGGAATACAAAAGAAGTAACCCCAGTTCAAGATAGAACTGGGGAAGAAAAAACCTGGACCTTACATGACTCTGAACCCCTATTTCTACGTTACTCCTGCATGTACACGCGACTGTCCGAACAAAATCGTGGCGGTTCGACACTCCGTTCGGAGCGGCCGCCGCCGGTGCCTGAAACAGAGACATGTGCCCTTTTCCGGTACTGTGTCGGGTTGAAGGTGCAAAGTTGAGCGTTCAGGCCTTAGTTGTCGTATACAGACCCTTCTTAAGCCTATAAACCCCAATAAACCCCATATACAGGCCTGCTCTAATTCTGAGGGCCCCAACACTAGGTTCAAGGCACAGGTTCATGACCTTTTGGATTTGGTCTAGGGTCGAAGCCGGGATACCAGAGAGAAAGTCTTAGGACCGGTCAGGAACTCCGCTCCATCATTCCTTGCAAGGGAACGGAAACGGAACGCTAGCCGGTGCCTTCTCTATTCGAGTTCTGGTGGTTCGGGCAACGGTTAGGCACGAATCCTTTGCTGACATGTATCTATTGATGTCTGCAGAAACGTGCTTCCCAAACTCCAGCTACGGCCACAGACAAAGATGGTATTTGGAAAGGACTGCCTTAACACTGTGCGCACTGTGCAATGCAGCCTCCCCGGAAGTGACAACGCATGAAGATATGTTCTAAAATATATAAAGGAGGCCGCAGAATCCGGAATCTCAAGCCCGTGGAAAGACGGCCTTCTCGCGAGCAGCTCGGATTTCTGCTGCTTTTGCCTTGAAGATTACAGTTGGGGTTACGGGTTTCGAAAGGTCATGTGAACGTTTGGCGCTTCGGACTTCTGTTAATGTTTACGTGAAACTCAACAGACTCTGGTTTACAGTGCGTCTTATACATAGTCGGGAAAAAACGGCCGACTTAGTGAAATTCGGCTTTGGGTTTAAATCATACCAGAAACATGGCCTGGGTTCTCTTCACGACTTTAATCAGCATCACATTAGGCATTACACAGATTCGGGATAACAGTTTAGCTTGAAAGTAGCCATTGTACGAGCTACGGGGGTCACGAGTTGTATTGGTCGAACAAGGAGGCTTGCAACTGCTTGGGCAGGTGGTACGACGTGTGTAACCTGCAAGGTTATGCAGTTTGACCACGAAAGAGTTGCTGCGGGCCCACATCCTTGCATATTGAACAGGAAGAAGCTGCCTTAAAAGTTTGGACAGGCTAAGTCTTCAAGAGTCATGCAACAGATCATTTTCAAGAAATCACGTTCGAGCTATTCTGGAAGCAGATGTTCCGGTTCGGCCGGGAAGTGTGGCGGTAGTACTTCATGGTAGCATCTCGCTATGATGCGCCTTTGTCAATAACATAAACCTTTGGCGTGAAAGCACAAATAAACGCTCGCTTCGAACACCCCGCTCCCGGAAGCGCCAGCAGGTTGAAACCAAGCCCGGAAGTCGGAACCTCCGGGCTTTTTTCTGAAACCGGAAACCCTGACACGTGAAACTTCCAGCCCCGAAAACCCCAAAGACCCTGAAAACACTAAAAGACAACAGAAACCTTGGAGGGCACCTTGTCGGCTTCAGACTGCTTCCGACGCCGCCTCGGCACAGTGGGCCGGGAAGCACAACGAGGAATCGGGGTCTGGCTTCTAGTGCTGAGGCCCAACCCGAGTCATCACATGAGAAGACAAGACTTGATTGTCCATTTGGAGTGTACCAGTAGAATCTAGCGGCCAAGACACGGAATGCGCGATGAGTTCAGGATTTGGGTCTGATGACTTCCCATTATCATGGCGACATGACTCCCCTGAACCGGCGAATTTCCAGCTTAGTTTGTAAGCACCACCTAAAGTCGCGACCAAGCACTTTCTCTGTACGGTTAGAGCTGCCCTCACCCCTCTCGCATCCGGTAACACCCTCACCTAACCCCCAAGCCTCGCAGGTACACTCTGCCGACACCGGCCCTACACCTGACGAGAACCGAAGCTCAAAACCCCGAATCCCTAAACCCCTAAACCCGAAACTGCACTCAACCCCAACACAAAGCCGGTGTCGGATCTCCATTATTTAGGCTTACTGGGGTCCCTGATGTTCCGAGACTCCCAAACTCACAAAACTCTACTATGCTACATATAATACTATAAGTTACATAATACCATAGTATACTACGGACGTTACTACATTTAAAGCATATATGTACTATAGCACTCCACAACATACTGCAATATACTGTCATAGGGGCAGGGGGGTGGTGTATTATATTTCCTTGAAAAGGCTACTACATTGGGCCCTCGGCTCTTCTTGAAGCTCCGCGATCCGTCGGTTCAACTTCTCCCGGAGCTCGGCGCCTCGATAGAGTAGAAGAGTAGAGTAGAGTAGAGTAGAGTAGGGTAGAGTAAAGTAGGGTAGAGTAGAGTGGGGCATAGTATATAGTTTGAAAGTTTCGTGGGTGTGCTCCAAAGGGCTCGGTGAGGACTGAGAGCCATGGTTTTGGAACAGCCAGTAAAGCCACCCAAAGACGTCTGCAGCTGGGCATGGAGCAATGAGGGGTAATCAGGGGGACGCCCAGATCAAAAAACTCTGAACCCTCGAAACGTCGCGGACCCTCAACCCTTACAGGAAAAAATTCAGCCCCTGAGGCTTCCGGGACCTTTCAACGTGATTGACGTCAGAACTCTGCGTTCGCTGGCCCTGCATTGCTTAACTGCTGTAACGATCACAATCACAATCTATCATCATGGTCATCGTGGCCGTCCTCTGCTTCTGCAACCAAACCATCACCGAATCTTCTGCAGCAGCATCACCATCATCATCTTGATCATTATTCTCATCATCATGACCATGAACATTCGACCCATCCCCTTGGACCCCAACCTCACCATCTAACACACAAGCAGCAGCCCCCCTCTNCCCCCCCGCTCCCTAAACATCCCTAAACCCTGCATCCTCAACCCTGAACCCCCTCAGAGCCAAGTTCGCCCCAACCCAGAGGCTCAGGCGTGAGTTGGGCCCCGAAGGCTCTGGCGACTGCGAGAGGCTGCGCCTAGAGCAGAGCTCCAAAGGCAGAGTTGCACTCAGGGTTTGGGGCTTTCTGGTTTAAGGGTTTAGGGTTTAGGGTTTAGGGTGTAGGTTTCTGGCGGCGCTTGGGGTTCAGTGTGTAGTCATCGGATTCACCCGGAGTGTGCTTTCAAGACTTCGGAGCAGCTGCTGTCACCAATAGCCCGAAAGAGCCGGACTCCACCAAGTTCTACCATCTGACTCTGGCGCCTTCTTCGACCCAAACAAGCGCGGTGAGCCCTCCCAAGCCCCCACAAGCTGCCGCGCCTGTCTTTGCTCTTCTTCTTCTTGGAAGCGGTGGCAGGCTGATCTGGCAACAGAGGCTGCAAGCTTAGCAGAAGCCTGAGCTTCGGTGAGGCCTTTCTTGCGATACAGGTTCCGTTCTGCCGCAGTGCAACGCTCATCCCAGAATGCAGACCGTGCCTTCTGCTGTCGCCGCTTCAGCTATCAGCTGTGTAGTGGACTTTGCCTCAGCTCGCTATGCATCTGGAGCAAAACGTACAGATACCATTCCTAGCACACACGAATCGAATATCATGGTGCGCTCAAGCCCTCGCAAAGAGCGACAGACGGAGCCATGCCAACACAATTTACTGAACCGTTAAAGGAAGCCTTAGGCACCTTTAACCTACCTTAAATTAAAGCAACAAATTCATCGATACTTACGCTGTTACACTGACTGTAAAGCCACATATAGATGGTATTCCCTGCTCCCGGTGGAGCAAATGGTGCGAGTCTCCTGCCAGCTTCGGGTCCAAGTGGGCCCACTTGCCGCCCTTCGCCTGCCCAAGGGCGTTTTGGGGGCTTGAAGGTTTTGCGGGGGGTTAGAGTTTAGGGTTTAGGGTTTAGGGTTCCTCACACAGGAACAGGACCTGGGGTTTGCTAGACGTAGCGATTGACGGTCAAGTCGTGGCTTGAGAGGTTGCGCTTTGAGGCCTCCAGTTTAGTACAGGATACAGGAGCCGAGCTACTGCTTCACTTTCAACGTTCCAAAAGTTCCCTACCACAGCCAAAACACCCTGAAGATTTTGAGAGAAAAATAATGCCAAATGAAGCCCAGAACCCTCTAAAAGTGCGCGGAGTCCTGGGCACTCTCCGTCCCGAGGTAGTAGCGAGCCGGAACCAGGTCCTCATTTCGTTCCAGTCGGAGAGGAGCAATGCGTCCAACTTCGTGTTGTTCTCTGTGGGTTTTAGGTTTTTTGTTGATTTTTTTGCGCGGCTTCATGGATCAGCTGGGTTAGCCTAGGGTTTAGGTTTAGGGCTTCAGATTTCTGGTTGTTCTTCAGGCTTCTGCTGCCTGACACACAATGGGAGCAGGATCCCAGGTGCTGCTGCAATCACGACATCAGCAAGCACCTTGCAGTGCAGCAAGAAGAGATTTAGCCGAATCAAGCCTAGTCAAGATCCCGGGGCGGTCCAAGTAGTGGTTGATCCGTCGCGCTTTTCTGCGCGTCTCCGCGAGATCATCCGCATCTTGGCATGTGGAGCGTTTAGCGTGCGGGGCTTCTGAAAACTCTGTGTCAGGCACCCATGTAGCGAAGCGCAACCCATATCCCTGCATCCCATCTTTCCCCCCTCGCAAACTGCAAGAAGCATTGAAGCAGAAATGCAGAAGCGTCGAAGTCCCGAGGCCAGAGCCACCCTCGGGCGTGCGCTTCTGATGCTTGGACCTGGGCAAGTTGTCTGCTAATGTTCGTCGCAACTATGACCCGTCGCTGCTTCCTTTACTAGCATCAGTTGTTGCTGCGCACAAAGCACGACTGAATCAGACACAGAATACTACACCAGAAACCCTGGCGCGAAACTCTAGGGCCTGAACCCTGAACCAAAGCCGAAACCCCCCTGAAAAAGAATCTGGGCCCACCGCATCTGCGACCGGAAGGGAGCGCTGGTCTCCAGGTCCGTCGGGGCAACCGGTCAGGACTGTAAGGGCTTCGGGTTAAGGGAGAGGGAGTTCGGGGGCTTAGGGTGGTTGAAAAGGCTCTGAGCCACAGTACTACACTGGGCTTGCAAAGATCGTGTCGGAGGCGACGGGATGGCTTCCTACGACTCAGGACCACATGTCAAGCCCAGCCCTTGCGCAAATCTGGATGTGAACTCTACCTACAACGGCTTAGTTGTTCTGCGGCTGCCACAGCTCTGAGGACAACTGATGCACGCAGGAATGGTAAGGGCTGAAACATGATGCACTCATGACTAGATGGCCGTCCTAAACATGCGAAGCTTGAAAGCTCATGGCTCACTTAAGCAAGGAGTTGAAGTCGCAGGTACCATCCATCACTGTTACATCGGCAGATCGTGCGGTTAGCGGTTGATCATAATCAAGCATATGGAGCGCTCGCGCACGGCTGTTCTTTTTTCTTCGACGCAGGTGTCTAATGGATCAGACCCCACTTGTTTGCCTGAAAACTTCGGTGGTCGCCGGCTCGCTCTTCCAGATGTAGTAGAGGCCGCAACACACAAGAAACATACGAAGCAAGGCTAAGGCTGCAATACTACTGGTACTTTACTTATTCCTATTACTTATACTACTACTATTACTATTACTATCACTACTAATATTACTAATACTAATACTATTACTATCACTATTACCAGGTTGGATTTGTAACTTCAGACAAAAATCAAGCTTGCCCTTTCTGAGCTCATCCTCTTCGGACCTGGCAGCTGGAAGGTAACGGGACTGGGTATATAATTTAGTATAGTATCTTACAGTATATCATGGTGCGTAATGCGACAGAAAATTAGAATCTACTTTTGTATGTTGTCATTGTTTATAGTATATTATAGTATACTATAGTATACTATAGTATATTATAGTATATTATAGTATATTATGGTATATTATAGTATATTATAGCAGATTATAGCAGTGTCTGATCTTCGTACACGGTCCTACCTTTCTCTGCCCACAACTTCCGGCCTGCTGCCGGGCTACGAAGCTGCTGAACGACTGCCCCTAAACCTTTAGCCTTAAACCCTGGCGAGCGAACCCAGGCCTTCGAGCTGTCGTGGACTAGACCTGCACGGGAAACACAACGAGGATGCTTACTTTGCATGACTTTGCCTCTAGCTTCCTTGTGGCACTTCGCCGCGGATGTACTCTTCACAGTTTCGACTGACCCACCGACAAACAGGACGCAGGACCACGAACCCGACGAGCGCCGATACCATCCCAAAGTTTGTCATTGTCGGGAGAGGACCTTGGACTGCAACGCAGCAGCGGCAAGTAAGGAGTAAGTTGGCTGCAGGACTTCCAGTGCCACATCGCAAGCCTGCCTTACCCGTAGCTCATCTCGTTCTATCTTTGTACGCTGCATACCCTTCCTTCTTGGGAGCCATTAGCAGGAGCATATCAGCATTCCTTGTGAGATCAAAACTTCCGCGGCATCGTGCAAAAGAGCGCATGGGCTCCAGCTTAAACACTTCGGGCGTCCAATCTCATGCCATCGTCAGCATCATCATCGCCAGCAGCATCGTCATAATAAAGTAACATTCACAGTGTCTGAGCTGAGCATGCTTCGTGAGATTGCTTGCAGTGCTTTCCCCTGCCTGTGCGTGCCTGGTGCATTCCGATGCAGTCGAAAGAACATGTCAAGGATGGCCCAGACTGAATCCAAAGACGATCGCGTTGCAGGCTTTTCACCTGAAACACCTTTCGGTGGTGGCGCACGTAACGCATTCCCTACACCTCCGTAAATTTGGAGCGAACCCCCGAATAAAAAATCTCAAACCCAACCGCGGCCTCAAACCCAAGCTCGGCATCGTCCTCGTCGCCCGAACCTCCATGGCCGGCTGGGGTTTCAATACGAAAGTGAAGCCCTGTATCCTTGACCTGTCAGAAGCCACACTGCCCCGGGCTGGAGTCTCAAAACCTGCGGAAGAGAGAGAGAGAGAGAGAGAACCTTGGACCCATATTCCTCGACCCAACTCCGTATGGGTCCTAGGTTGAGGCTCTAGAGAATGAGCTGTTCAGGGCTTAATCCTGGGGTGTTTAGTGTATACGAGAAAGCCACGAGGTCTGATGCAGCTGAAAAACAATTGCAACGATGGTGTCGGCGGATGGCCTACACGCTGCCAGCCAACCACATCGACAGTCATGAAGTGAGAAGAGCTCGAAAGCAAATGTTGAGACTTCCAACATAGCAATTACAGGATGTGTTGCACCTGTTCAAACATCTTAACCACACTCAACCATCTAAGCGAAGGTGCCAGCTTTGTCACCTAGCGACATGTTGTGATGTCCACATTGTTTGCCACAGGACGCAGGTCGACTCTTGCACGATGCGGCCTGGACTGTATACTGCGTGCCTTCCGTGTTTTCCAAGCGTGGCTATACGGTCACTTCAGCTCAAACGGATTTTAGGCCCTGATGTGTGGAGGCAGCCGTGAATCCCACTCCGCCACAAAACATCTCCCCATAGACCCGTGCCAAGCCTCCAGCCGGTCTCTCCTGAAGCTTCCCAGCATCGGTCCTCGTTTGCTTGAGCTAAAGCGGCTAAAGGCTACAGAACTGACGGAAATCTCACGACGCTGATGCAGCCTCTTTCGGTCACAAAGGATCCTGAAGCTCCAACAGTCACGCCTGGGATGGCTTTCTGTCCCACCGCCGTGTTGGGACACTGTGAATGTCCGGTGGGCCACTTGGGCCAACCACCGGCGAAGAGCCAGCAGAGCTTGACGGCGTGCGGGAACTCTGAGCTCGAGACGTGCGCGCCAGCCGCTTCGCGGCGGCCGCATCCTTGTCGATGGACTTTGCTTCACCCAGGCTGGGCCAAAGAAGGTCGGAAGGAGCTGAAGGTTGCTCCTTCGGGGCTGGGGCTGGGGCCGCTGCCCAGTCTTCTAGCGCCAGGAGTCCCCCTTTCGGGGCCGGCTCGTTCCTGACATCCTCCAAGGCCATCAGAGCGCTGCTGCGTCGCCGGGACTGGGTCAAGCGTGGGTTGGCCTCGCGCTCTGGGGACCACTTGGCCTGCACAGGGGTCCCTTCGGGCAGCATGCTCGCGGATCGCACCGAAAGCCANTTGGCCTCGCGCTCTGGGGACCACTTGGCCTGCACAGGGGTCCCTTCGGGCAGCATGCTCGCGGATCGCACCGAAAGCCAGAGGGCTGCCAGCTCCACCGACTCCGCACTTTGTATGACTTGGTCGGTCCGCTTCACGCTCCCCCAGGAAGCATACACCACCTCCCATTTTGCCGCCCAGAAGAGGCCGTTCCCACACATTGGAATCCAGCGCATGTAGTTCTCCACCTCGGCAGCAGGCCTAAGCACTTTGACAGACTTTGTCTGCGTCTCTTCGGAGATGCTGATCGTCCAGGTGTTCGTGTGCTCTGCAAACGCAAGAACATGAAACACGCGTGATTGAGAAGGGAACCGAAAAAAGGACACACTACTCGTATCTGGACAGGATATGTGGGTACACCAATGAAACGGCGCACACATTCGTTCGTGCCGCTGAGGCATGTATGCAATTATGCACGGGTGTAGACATGCCTGTGTGCGTGTATGTGTATATATGTTTATTTGTTTATATGTGTGTGCGTGTCTATGCATGTGTGGGTGCATGTATGTATGTATGTATGTCTGTATGCACGTGTGTGTGTGTATGTATGTACGTCTGTCTGTCTGTCTGCCTGCATGTATGCATGTTCGTATAAATGCTCGCACATTGCTACTATTGATACTACTGCTCCTTCTACTCCTCCTCCTACTCCTCCTGCTCATGCTCCTTCTCCTCCTCTTCCTCCTGCTCCTGCTCCTAGTACTACTCCTCCTGCTGCTGCCAATGCTGCTGCTATTGCCACTCCTAACGCTAATCACTGCTACTACTCCTATTTCTACTCCTGCTCCTGCTCCCACTCCCACTCCTATCCCTATGCTCCTCCAACCACCCTACCACTACCACCGTACAGGACGAAAACGACTGCTGCTCCTCCTGGCCCTGCTCCTACCCCTACCCCTACCCACCCCTACCCCTTCCCCACCCCGATCCCTACCCCCTTTTCCCTACCCCTACCCCTACCACTACGACTACGACTCGACGACTACTACTGCTGCTACAACTACTGCTACTACGACTACTACAACTACTGCTGCCACTGCTACAGGCTTGTGTAGTACATCTGTCTGCGTGCATGTACATATATATATATGTTTATGTACACAAAAAGACACGTGTACTGATGTTCATCATTCGAAGACAACCATGTCTACAGGTAGAGAGAGACGCTACGGAGCCATACAGGAACATCCCGTCATGCTTCATCTCTCCGCCTTGTGATGCAGACTGTCCCGGTGCAGGAAGAAGTCGCCTTGGTGGGCAGGCTCTTGCAACCCGTCCTCATTATCTGCGCCCCTCTCAAGATCCTGATCGAAACCCTGTAGAAACACCTACGCCTCCTTGCAAGCTTGAGGGGCTCAAGCGATCAGTTGCTAGTTCTGGGTTTACTAAAACATGATAGGCTACGCTAAACAAATTGCAAAATCTTTCAGATCGTACATGATTTTAACAGGCTAACAGGCGAACACAAATACAAAATAAACTGCGGCTTGGTCTTGCTGACGGCTGAGAGCTGGGCAAAGCACAGATCTGTGCACCCACGCATGGTATGAATAGGTACTCAGGCATACAAGTACCCGCAATAATTACATTCACCCTCAACCCGAAATCCTTCAAGAAACATCTGCAGTCTGCTGGGTCTGAAGCCCCAAGTCCGGCTTGAGAGATAGTAAAGCGGGTTTGCAAAAGCTTCGTTTCCCGAGTGTTTGTTGCGAGACTCTGGCAGGCCACACATTGTGCGAGCTTGGTGAAGGTCGCAGAGCTGTAACAATGCACAACTCATGAAGGCATGCTTTCTTCCACGCCGTTTACTGCTTCGAGGCTCGCCCACTTCCGCAACCATGCTCCAGCTGTGGCGCCGTGGACATTTTGGAGTGCGTAAAAGTCGACCGCGCGTAGATATCTCGAAGCCTTCCACCTCGACCCGACTGGCTCCAGAACTTCGGCCCGAGGCTGTCGCAGAAGGTGCGGCCTGCTAGGACACCATGTCTTCGCATTACATCTGCATCGGTGATGGCCCCCAGCCATCGTGGAAAGCTAGCCATGCTGTGATTTGTCGGAGCATGTCGGCAAGCCACTAGCAACTGACTTCACCATGTTTCACAGACTGGCGAAGCTAAGAGGGAGATTGCGGCTCATTCGGAGCAGTTTGCTTTCGATGCCATGGTGACTCCGCCCACGGCCGAAGACTTTGAGACATGCAGCAGCTAGCCAAGGATTGTTCCCACACGGAGGGCTCGCATGGCGGGGTTCGCGATGCTTTCGGCGGCTATGTGTCGCAGCAGCCTTCAGAATTCCCTGCTTTCTTGGCCCAAGCTTCTTGCAACGCGGCTCTTCCCCTCTTTGAAACTTTAAGCCACATGTGTCTCCAGCGGATTTGTCTCTTGATCAGCTCTATCAGCTATTGCCAGTCAAAGGCCATTTTCACATGCCAGTGGCTCATCAGGATGGAGCAGGCATCCTAGCGAAAAAGAGCTGATCTCAGTTTGCCGACCCCGAAGCGGGTACCCTGCCTGCAAGTCGCCCAGGCCTGGAAGATTGTAGCGCTCCGGGAGCATGTATCCAGGATTGCCTCCAGAGACGGTCTCATCCACCGTCAATCTGGGGTTCTTATCCGGCACGATGACCACGTTCATCTTGCCGATGGCAATTTCCTTCCATCGATTCCGAGCCTCCTCCAGCGGGACCTCCTCCAACCAACTATTCGCCAGCTCCTCCTGAACCAGGGCAGCTAGAGTTTCCGGATTGTCCCTAGCTCCTCCCCAGTTGTCATCACAAAGGAGCAGAGGTTGTTCCGAATCAGTAGCAGCATAAGCCTGAACTGGGACGAAAATCCCACTGCGAGGAATGTCTTAAAGAAACCTGTAGGCGCTCCTTCCTGTAAACACGCAAATCCGCAAAGATAGCCCGAAAATCCTCCACTTCAGCGTCCGTGACCGAGATGTTTCAGCGCGAGCATGTACATGTTCACGAAGCCTGAGCGGTGCCCGGATTTCAAAGAGCTCGTGCATCAAAGCCTGACGAACGGGCTTGAGCTTGTCCTGCATGTCCGACGGAGGAAAGGACCAGTCTGGAACCGAGAAGACATCAAGGCGGCTCACAAGTCCCTGTTGATGAGAGAACGCGACAGAGGCTTGGCGGGCGTGACTTTTCAGGGTCGGACTTTCTTTTATCGAGTCATGCCGTTCGGTATGAGCTGCTCGGCGTACTGGTGGCAAAGGTTGTCGGCCTTTTTCGTCCCACGTGGCACCTCTTGCTTGTCTGGGCACACTTCTTATCGATGTATGTCAACGATTTGATCCTGGCAATGTCTACCGGCGCTTTGGACGTATCGGCCTGCCTGATTCCAGCCTTTTCAGCTTCATTTGGCTCAGGATCTCGTGGCCAAAATCTGCAGCTGGGCTCGGACATCCTATGGACAGGCTGGCTCCATGATACTGTGTGTGAGTGTGTGCTCTGAGCAGAGTGCTTCACGTGTGGGTGTGGGTGTGGTGTGGATTCGGGTGGGTGTGGGGGTGGGTGTGGGTGGGTGGTGTGTGGGTGTGTGGGTGTGTGGGTGTGGTGAACAAGGCTACGTTATAGATGCGCGGCGCCTTGCGCGGCAGCAGTTTCGCTTGGGAAGGAACAGCTTCCATGCGTGGCGCAGTGCGCGGCAGTGTCAAGGGATGCTGCCGCGCACGGCGCTGCGCCCTTCGGCGCTCTTTTTTAGTTTAATTAATTTTCTACCGCGCACCGTGCCGCGGCAACAGGGCGGACATTACGAACACATGCATCCAACTCGCGACGCACTGACTCTTCCTCACAGGTGGCATGGAGCATCCACAAGGGAACTCAGAAGATACACACCTTGAACATCCAAGTGAATGTGGCACATCCGCAAGCCCGGAGTGGGTGGGTGGGCGTTTCAAAATTTGCGCTCTATTTTCACACAACTAATGATATATTTCAAACACAGAACATGCAATTCTTCATTCTATTATCTGAAAATCCGCACAGCCAGCTACAAAGTAAATTCTTGCAAAACTCGTTGAAAGCAATGTAGAGACGTCCAGTGGGCCAGATAACTCAACTGCAAACACAGGCTTCCAAAAGGTTAGCTTTCGGCCGTTTGAGACAAGAGAAGTTTTGAGACGGTGGGTTCGCTCGATTTCAGCAGGGTGTGCGGATGCCATTTGCAAGCACTGGCGCAGCCTGGACAGCTCAGACGCATTGGAGCCGGAGTCGGTTACATTCTGCATGGTTTGATCTTCGAATTCGAGAATGGCATCCGGAAGGGATGCCTGTTGGATGATGACTGCACGAAGATGGACATTTCTGACGATGTAGTGTGCAAGAAGTGCAGGGTCAAGTGGTAATCAGTCGAAGCAGATGATTTCATACACAACAACACGCTTGGGGACACTATCACCTTTGAAGGGAAGCGTTTGTTGTTTTTGTTAATCCTGCAAAGATCAAGTTGCCCTGTGCTAAGCATTGCCGGTCTAGCAAATATCAACAAATTGGCAGCCATGATTGCCGCCAGAGTCATCTTCACCATCATCATCAACACCATGATAATCATCCTCATAACCGTTACCTCATCCTCTCGTCATCGTCATCCTCATCCTCAGCATCATGATCGTCGACTTGGTCATCATCACCAACATCACCATCGCCGTCATCATCATCATCATCGTCGTCGCCATTTCTCGCCAAATTTCCCTGGGATCGTCAGCATGTTCGACATGAGCAGCACGGGATTGTTGGCGCAGGTCCATTTTTTGCGTGTTTCCTCGCAAATTTTGTTCTCCGGCTTTGCTTCTTGCATTTTCGGCGGCTTTCTAGCTGACAGCCCGCGAGGCGAAATCGCGTTGCAAAATGCGTTGAGACGAAGACTGTGATGGGAGCACGATGTCCTGCTTGTAGACAGGCCCATAAAGTTAAAGATGTATTTGTTGGATTAGTTGGCACGGCAGCACTTCCTTGATGCTGCCGTAGCGACTGATCCAACAAATAGTCTATCTACGGTCGTACATCAGGGTTTAAAACGACCGTATACGACATTATGGGGAACATATCATGTCATTTGGGAAGGTCCGAATTACGTTTTTCAAAACCTTGACAACCTAGTCGGCTTCATCGGAACCGACTGAAAGGAACAAAAACTGGGCTTCAACGAATGAGTGAATGAATGACTGGTTGTTGTTGTCGTGCCGTTGTTGTAGTAGTGGTGGTGGTTGTGGTGCTGTTGCTGTTCTGTGTGTTCTTCTCTTTTGTTTTTGTTGTTGTTTTTCCGGGTGATTGTGTTTCTTCTCTTGCATGCCAAACTGTTTAGATGGATGAATTGAGGTTTCCCAGGAGCATGACGCACTTTTCGTTGCGAGCGATTTGACGAAACAGTTCTTCACTGATGTCGCAACGCTTCTGTCTTTCTCGTCTAAGCGTTTCCGATTGCAGAACATAAACCACTTGTGTGTTTTATGGTGGCAAGGACAGATGTGTGCTGCATGTGATTAGGAGCAACAACAATGTGGTTTAACGCAAAGGATCGAAGTCTCGAAGTAATGTTAAACGCGTTGGTTCAAGCCTACATGAACGTTCGCGCATGAGAAACCCAGTCAGCTTTTCGATCAGTTCGACAGATGTGGTTTGTAGTATTATGCTGAGTGAATCATGCTTCCCAGTGTCATGTACAAGTTCCTATTTCGTGGTGTTTTAGCAACAACCACAAAGATACAACAGTTCAGCTATGTTGGTTGGTAATTTCATTCTGATACTGATTGAGGTAACAACATCCCAAAGTCAGTTTTTGTGTCAGTGCAGTAGTCGTGTACATTACAAGTTTTGAGCTGTAAGCATCTATTTGATAATGAGAACCAAAGTTTGAATCCCAAACATTGGGGGCATTTTCCCAGCGCGACGTCTCCATGGCACCCATGGCGATGTCGGCGGCACGCAAGCGTTGAAGGTGCTTTCGCTATGTTTCTCCTTGTGCATAGGCGTTGGGTTTGAGAATGCAATCCACAACTTCAAACCTGGAAGTTTCTTGAGGCTGTGAAAGTCTAGGGGTTAGTGGTGAGTTCTGGTTCGCAATTTGCGCATGCGCCGAACAGATCAATCCCTAAACCACAGGTTAACAGATTGAGTTTCGAGTTTCTGTTCGGGTTCCGTTTTGTTTCCGCGGTATTTGCAATGTTGCCGGAATGGCCGCCAATTCGACGTTGGGTAAGATTCACACAGTCATCATAGTCAAAGTTATCAGCATCGTCAGCATATTGTTCAATTTGCAGGACAACCTCATCATCGTCATCAAGTCTTCACGTTGGTTTTCATCTTCAGCAAAAGCAACATGAACATTAACGTCATTGATAGAGATAGCAAAATCACCACAGCAGTCGTCGTAGTCATCACAGTCATCGTAATCGTCATGATCAGAAGAATCATAATCAGCAAAATCGAGATGCTCAGCAGTAAAATCTTCTGCAAAATCGTACTACCTGCCCACGATAATACAAGCGGTGGAGCAAACAAAGTCGCACCGTCTTGAGCGATATGGAAAGCCTACATTTCGTCGCAGGACTACGAGAAGGAAGAGCTAAGAGCCGAAAGCCCAGAAACAGTTCAGATCCGAGGGTGCCGACTTCAACCCCAAGAGTTCGTATTTCACAGCTGAGAGAGAAAGGATCTCGTCAAAGCTCCGGCACGAAAGGCCAGGATTATGGTTGGTGCGTGAAGAGCGAAAGTTCCACCTAGAATGTAGGATGAGGACAAATACATCCCACAGCGTCATCCGACAGGTGGAAAGCGATGCCTTCAGCGCAAAAGACTTTTCCTCAGTTGTCTGTTCAGAAAGGAGGATGTTTGGGCAGCGAGGTTGAAGTTCTCGAATTCTTGGGACTAGATGGCTCCGGAATCTTCTCGGTTTGAGGGGTCACAGGAGGTGGTTGCTTTTAGCTGTTGAAGAAAGTTGCCTTTTTCCTTTCCTTGCATACCACACCCACAACTAGTTCCCCAGGCCTTCCTCCAAATGACACTCACGCAGCACCGAGCCCATTCGACCTTCGCCCTGCACTTGATCACCTCCGACCGACAAGACCGGAACCCAAACCATTCTGAGGCTTGATTCCAAGGTCCCGAAACCACGAAAGCCCTCATTTCTCGAATCCTACGACCGTAGAGGCCCTGGATTTTTTGACCCTGCTTCAAGGCCGCACCGGCCAAAAGCTGATGTGGAGCTCCTCCGCCGGGGCCCTGCGCTGGAAGCTTCGGCTTGTTCTTGTTTCTTTACGGTTCTGTGTTTAGTACATGGCCGTTTCAATAGGATCCTTGTCCGGTTATGAGGACCTTAAAAGACAGGTATCCTAATTTCCACGACACCCCACATCGTGAACAGTTAGAAGAGCAATATCAACAGAAAGAGTGGCAACGACAATGTTGTGTTCCAGCATTTCTGCTGATGCAATCGGGAAGGATGCTTGTCGGAAGGTTCAACAAAGTTGGTACTGTTGGTGAGGGGAACGACCACGGCCGTGGTAGTAGCAGTACATACAACTTCGTCATGCACGGAGCAATAGCAGGAGAAGCGCGGCCGTGAGGACTATGTGGCCCTGAACTTTCGACTTCGGGTCGCACATACGCTGTAAAGAGATCTCGAGTAAGGTCTGCGACGGCTGCTTGCTTGCTCCGAACACAGCACATCCACGTCGTGGTTTCAGAGGCACATGTTGGGATCCCGATGGATCCCGAATCCTTGATCCCGCATGATGTTCCGATGCACTCGACATGAAGTGTAACGACCTTATATGCCAGACACACAAAAGGCCCCTGCAAACCTTTTCAGGTCGAGAGCGGATCGCTTTCGAGGTGCCCGGTCTGTGGAAGAGCGGAGATGATGATTCCGGGCGCTCAAACTTTTAGGGATTGGGGTTTCAGGGTCTTCGCGTGTCAGGCTTCGCACCCGATGCCCGATGCCGACGAAGTCGGTTCCGATTAATGCCACGATTAGTGCAATTGATGCTGCAACCACTGCTACTACTGCCGCATTATGTCTGTTACTGTTGCCAAGTTGCTGCCCCACGACCACAACGACAGCCACAACGACCACAACGACGACGACGACCGCTACTACTGCAACTGCTGCTAAGGCTACTCCTACTACTACTACTGCTACTACTACTACTACTACTACTACTAGTACGACTACTACTGCTACTACTGCTGCTACTACTACTACTACTACCACTACTACTACCACCACCACTACTACTACCATTGCCAATACCGCTACCGCTACCACGACCACTACCGCTCTCACTACCACCTACTGCTACTCCTGCTTATGCCGCGTCTGCTGCTTATGCTCAAATCACTACTACCGAGTTACTACCGCGACTTCTGCTGCTGCTGATGCTGCTGCTGGTTCTGCTTACAATTTCCATGGCAAGTCAGACTGCACATGCTCGACAAACAGACTTTGTGAATTATGTTGCTTACAGTGATAGGAGCAGCAGTAGCAGAAGTAGTTACACTTGTGGCAGCAGTAGCATGACACGTGAATGCAACAATCAAACCCCGTGTGGAGTGGGATGATTAAAGTACCCTGTCGCGAAAACAGTCGTCACAGTATAGCAGTAGTTGTCTTTAGGTGTCAGAAGCAGCAGTTCATGCCAAGAAGCAATTAAATTGACGTCAGATCAAGATGGAGAACAGCAATGTAACAACAATGGTCATAAATAACAACACCTCCACCCCCCAGTCCCACACCCTCAACTCATCAAGTCGAAGACGCGCCCTGCATAACCCCAGTATCCGAGATCAGTTGTAGAGGATGTCCTTCAATAAGCGATGATTAAGAAAAGCCTCTACCCGGGTTTCTACGAAGGGCAGGGATGGAGAAGTACAACCCCGATGTAGCCCTGCCTGCCCTGTCAGACTGCAGAAGACCTGCTGCGAAATGCTGTGGGGACTGCTAGCTGCTAGGGTTGGGGTATGGCTATATTTCGTTCGGCATCCGTGTCAGAGCGTTCAGAGCTGAAGGGTTGAAGCTGGTGTAGTAATCGGGGGCTTCTAATCTTTGTTATGTTTCGTAAAGGATCTGGCGTCTTCGGTCACAGTGGTTCATGCTGGGCACCCGGCTGCTTGTTTGATTCCGGGAGCTTTGGAAAACTGCTTCTAGTCGGGCACAGGCTCAACTCTGCATCCTAAGCTCTAAACCTGCGCAGACTCGCGGAAGCGGACCTTGTGCTTCCCGAAGCTTTTGTTTGCGGAGCATCTAGTGACTTGGTGACTTGACTTGTGGTTTATGGATCTCGGTTTTGCAGTCGAGGGCTTGGGGTTGAGACTTTGCCCTGGCTATGAAGTTTGGACCCCCCAAACAGAAACTGTCCTCAGATCAGCGTTAACGTTGTCATCATTATTTCTACAATATCACTATCAATACTACAGTATTACCATTGCTGTTGTTAGTATGATTATTATTGCTGCTATTGCCACAGACCCTTCGACCCCTCTTCCGCGAGGATGCAGACGACGGAGAGCCGACTCGCTGACCTGGTGCAGTCGAAGGAGGCCGGAGAAGACCCAAAGGGTCTCGAAACAAGGCTTGTAGGCTTTTAGTCTCGGGGCCTTGATCGGCCCTGGATCATTAGAACAGGGTTCAAGGCTAAGGGGTCTGTGGTATAATCGCATCATCTTTTTCGGAGCCCGGAAGGCCACAAACCCCAAGCCTAGGCAAGGCTTAGACTCCCACGGTGTCACGAAACGCGAGCCTTCACCGGCCTTCACCCAAAGACGGCATCATGGCTATGACATTTTACCGCTGCTACTATGACGTTCATCCGGTTGCAGTTGTCGTCGTCAGAATGCTGCCATTGTCAACGTTATTGTTATCGCTGTTCGGGAGAGTATCTCTGTTTTCGTGCGACGACTACTACGATGTCGACCACCCTACTCTGTTTCGGTAACAGTCCGAATAAGTTTCATGCCCGGCCAGTTGCCTGTTGTTCTGCTTCTGTCTAGAGGGAAGCGTCGTTTTGGAGGACTCCCCGACAATGACAGCTAGATTTCGAGATATGCGCAGAGTGTTTCGGTATCTGCTGATGTTTCTGTCATGTTGCGTTCCTCCTCCTTGCAACATTTGGGGGGGGGGTGGGCGTTCGGGCAAATCAAAGATCTGTAGCCTCCCAATCTTCTACGCCTGCAAGCAAAGGCCAAATCCTACTCATTAAGAGCGGGGTGCCTAGACCCCTGTAAAAGCTTTATAGATCCCTTCACAGAACCCTTCTCGTAACCACAGCAGCACGTCCAGAATTCTTGCACAAGCCAATAACACCCTGAATCCGAAACCCTAAAACCACCCGAACTCCCCATTGGTTTTCGTGAGAAGGAGGCCATTGAGGTTCCTGGCAGCGTCTGCGCCTCAGAAAACGCCACAGGAGCAGACACTCACACCAGGGAAAACATGGGTTGAATGTTTCGGGGCTTTTGCTTTGAGGGTTGTGAGTGAGTTAGGTTTAAGGGGCAGTCTTTCGGGAGGGTTTGGCCGATGCTCGTGCTCCGTGCCACGTTGTCGGCGTTTGCTTCGGATGATCTTTGAGGTGAGGGAAACCCTGGGCAGCTAATCTTTTAAGTTCCTGCAGTCCGAAAACCTAGGAACGGTTCAGGAGGCCTTAACACCATATAAAACAGCCCTTATAGAACCCGTGAACGAAAACTGGAACCCAACAAAGATTCCCTAATCCCTAAACGCCAAAACCCCCGTAGACAATCCCAGCTCAAAAATCTCCAAGGCCCTGGTGTCCTTTCGGAACATCCCGGCGGCAGCGGAAAGCCTCGCCAAAGACTGGGCCGGATCCCTTAGATGCTTTCGCACACATATATATATAATATGTATATGTGTACCTAACATGTAAAATAGAAAAGTATCTACATATATCTATATGTATATATATATGTATATATGTAGACATAATTATATATCTATATATACGTGTATGAAAGCCTCTGATGAAGGAGTTCGAAAAATTAGTGATTGCAGTAGATATTGTGAGTATATCAAGTCGTAGAGGGTAGTAATCAAGGTCATTTCAGCATCATTCGCAGTAGTCATAATATGGGAGCATGAGCTCAAGCATACTTGGCCTTCAAATTCCTGAACCCCAGGTTCCGAACTTTCTCAAATCAATGTGTTTGGAGACACTGAAACTGAAAGGTCACCTGGAAGTCGAGTCGTCGACTGAGACGAAGCTCCTTCGTCAAGGTCCGTGATCTTTTGACAGGGGTGCATAGCAAGTCGGCCAAGAGAGCTGTCGTACGTAGTCCACGCTTGGGCCCTTGCTGTCAAAGTACTCCGGTACTTATGCGGTACTTAAGTTGCAAGGGCGTGCATGACCGGCTCTCATCGGACTTTGGCCCTTCGCACACCCCCGACCTTGGTTGAACTGCCCCTGAAGGCCCTTCTCTGTCTCTGTCGTTCTTTCTCTCTCTTCCCCCTTTTTTTTTTTTTTCTCTCTCTCTCTCTCTCATTGTTTCTCTGTCTGTCTGACAGGTGACCGGGCGTCAGGTGCCAAGACCGACTGTCGGTTCGGGTTGCGGACTTCGCAGATTGCGGATCGACGCATCGGGTGCCGTTCTCATGGCAGGTCTTCTGAGTGCTCACATAAACACAGTCTATCTGCCGTTTGTCGCTTCAGGTCCGAAATATAGACTTGACAGGCCGCCAGGATGTTGCTTCCCCACTCCAACCCGCTTGCTTGACCTGGAACGCTGAACCGAGCCCTCAACCCCCAAACGGACTGTAGAGGACCGTCGGCCCAGCTTTGGGGGTTTAGTATGGTGCAGGGTCCCGATCTTTGAACTCCAACAGTCCCGCCGAAACGGCAACGTCGAGACCGGCGACCAGGAAACTGATTGAACGTGAGGAAAGCTTTGTGAATTGAGAGCAACTTAAGCCCTGAGTCTTCTTTTTCGGCTTACAGCTGAAAACGCTCAGCCTGCTCCAAGGTATAGAGACGCACCTTCATCCCTACTACCTCAGCCGGTTGGGCGCGCCTCCAAGTTGCTCAGTTTGCTCACAGATCTACGGTGTTTTCTTGTTTCAGTCAGGGTGGAAGGTTTTATGCTTCGAGGGTACCGACCTTGTGATAGAGCCCAGCTTCTGTTAGTTCCAGAGCATTCAAACTCAGGTCCACTAGTACTGGTATGGGAGGAAGTAAGACTAATGAACACCCGATCCACGAGACAACTTACTGGGAGCATGCAAGCAAGTAAACAGATGGATAGATAGATTGACGGATGGATGGATGGGTAGGTAGGTAGATGGATAGATGGATAGATTGATGGATAGATTCGGATAGATAAACGGCTCTTTCGTTAGATCAAGAAGAACTACATGAACTCGAGTGCACACGTGCGTAGTCAACTATACGTGACACCATGAACAAATCTTGCAACAAATGCTAGGAAGCCTTGCAGGAAGCTGAAAGGACAACAAACACCTACAGAGCCCTTCTAAGAGGCATTGTAGGAATCCACCCTTTTTTGAACGCGTATAAGAATCCTGTACGAACCTTCTGGCTCGGAGCCCTTGCAAGAACCTTTTGAGTCCGCCAGTTTCTGCCTTTGGGCTTTCTGGGGAATGGTCTCAAGGCCTTGGCCTGCGCGGTGCTGCCGGGTTTCTGCTGCACCGCCCGGGCATCCAGAAGAAAGCTCGCTGTGGGGCTTTGTAAGGGTCGTGAAAGGGTTTCAGCAGGATTGTAAAGTGGTTTAATGCAGGTCTTGTATCAGGGTTCCGGGGCAATTAATCACACAGCTCGAATTCGAATCCTTCACAGACCCGGTTTCGCCACCTAATAGATCAAAAAAAGATGTCGAGGGTTCATGCGGCAGGACCTCAGGTAGGTCTGAGGCCGCAGGTCCAAACTTCTGATTTCCGATTAGTTTCGGTTGCCAGTGTTTTCCAAGAGTCTTCTTGGTTCCGTGGATCGTTGTGGCATCTTGCCGGGTGTTGCTCGTTTCTGCCTGGGGGGCCCTTGGGAGCGACAGGTTCTGAGGTTGAGAGAGGCGCCGCGTGATCCCGACAGCGTGGTGCCTGTAAAACAAAACCGGACGATCTCTCCAAGAGCCAAGATTTGGACAGTTCTCGAGATTTGTGTTTGGTGGGGGGGATGGTTGGGTCAGAGTGTCCTGGGTTCAGGGTTTCGGGTTCGGGGTCCTGAAGCCGAAGATCCAAATCAGAAGACCTAAGACCCAAGGTCCATACCCTGAAATCCCTGAAGCTTCCGGAGCCCTTTAGTTTACTGGTCCCCTCAACCCTAAACCTTTACCCCGAAATCCTAGCCTCCCAAACCCTAAACCCCTAAACCCCTAAACCCCAAACCCTGCTCCTCGAAGTCAGCTCCCGAGGCTGGTCCGAATCCCTTCGCTGCCGGGGGCTCGGCGAGGGGTGTCATGTAGGGTTTAGGGCTTGGAGTTTTGGGTGTTCTGGGGTCTGGTGTTGGGGGTTTTGGGCTTTGGGGGCTTTGGGGTTTAGGGTTCAAGCTCGAGTTTGGAGTTTGCGGTTTTCAAGTAGGAAGGCTTAAGCGCTGCGACAGTGCACTTCGGTCTACACAGGGTTGCGGGTTCTTGGGGTGCATCGGAGCCAGGGATGTAGGCTACAGGATCATCGAACCCGTAGCTAGACTCGGACTGGATCATGTCTGTTCGCTGAGCAGAGCTATTCACTCCAACCTGTATAGATCTTAAGCTCCACGTGGGGACCGTTCTGAAATTAGACGCTTAGTAGAAGCTTTTTCCTTGATCCCAAATCCTACCTAGCCCTGGACCGTGAAGGCTTCACCCGTGTACTCTGAAGCGCTAAACTCCTAAGCCCCTGAACCAAATCCTCATAAGCCGCAACTTTTTGGCCTGCACCAAGCCGTTTCAAACCCCTATCAAACCCTCCCGGAACCCTCTAAAGACGCTGATAAAGACAATCCATGTATAAGAGGGGGCGCTAGGGGTGCCTGTCTACTTTCAGCCCTCAACCCTGAAGCCTTAAACTCAATCCTAAACCCTAAAAGCCTGAAAGCCCAAAGCCCTAAACCCAAGACCTGAGATCCTTACAGGTATACCTCTCGGCTTCGTTGAGCTGAGACCTGCCACGAGCCCATCACTTCAGGTTTATTTGGTCGAAGGTCGAGAGTTTGGGCCTTGGCCTCGAGTAATGTTTGTTTTTGGTGTCGTTGGCCAATTGAACGTAGGGTGCTGGGGCTATGGGGGCGGGGGCTGTTGATCAGACTTGTTGGATTTGGGCTTAGGTTGCTGCCTTACAAACTCCAAACTCCTACTCTGGCAGAAACCCTAAACCCTGAACCCTAAACTCCAAAGCCTTGAAAAAGCCCAAACTCAAGTCCTAAACTCCAAGCTCCAAAGCCCGGCACCAGTTTCTAAGTCCAAAGGAGGCCCCAAACCCGAAACCCCCATGGTCCATAGCCCGAACACACCCAAAAAAAACCCTAAACCCTCATGGTCCATAGCCCAAATACCCTGAACCCCAAACCGCCCAAAATCCGAATGCCCAAAGCCTGAAGAGCCTTCCCAAGGCCAGCAGCTATGCCGCGGTCGCTCGGCCCTTGGCCTCTCAGGGCGGAGGAGGTAAGAGTGGGGTATCTTACGCAGATAATTCCTTAGGGTTCCTTAATTCCTTAGACAAGACGTTCCTTGATTCAAAAGAGTTGTAGTATACGGTATACTGTATAATATACCTCAAAAACCCTGTTAAGGCTACTACGGCCCTTAAATTGGAAGCTCAGGCTGTGAAGCTAGAAAGAGCGGGAAAGGCATCTCCTTGCATAATTATGTCCGCGTACGCCCCTCCCTCTACTCTCTTCAGCCCTGGGCTTTGTCAACCATTCATTCTTGGGCGATCCGGAGCCGTCAACCCCGTACACAGCAACTGGCACTGGCAAGGGATGTGACTGTGCGAGGTTGCCGAGTCGCCTTACGTGCATTTCTTGATGCACTTTGTGGCCGTCGGCTTCGCTCCAAGGAAGGCTCGTTGGGTGTCGGGACGGTGGGTTTATGGGGGGTTTGAGGTCCTAAGGTTTCAGTTGGAATCATTTACCTGGTGTTTTGATTGGGTCCAGTCTAAAGTGCTGTTCTTCGCTCAAACTCCAAGAGTAGTTTTTTGCGTTCCTAGCAGGCCTGCCCTGGCCACTGCCTTCGCTGATGACTTACCGGAGACTTTCCATGTTCAGGTCCCGTGCAGGAACCGTTCGAAGAGCTTTTTATAGGAACCCTAAGCCCTAAGCCCTGAACCCTTATGGGAACGTCTTATAAGAATCCAAACCCAAAACCCTGAGAGGAACCACTTATAGGAGCTCTAAACCCTAAATCCCTACAGGAACCCCTTACAGGAACCCTGAAGCTTAAACCCTTGTAAAAGGGAGCTCAAAAAAACCCTTGTAAAAGCCCTTATAGAAAACCTTAGCCTTGCTCGGGAAAAGCCCGGACACCGTTCCTCGTGCCACGAGGGCGACTGGGTGGTCGGCAGGGTCAGCGAAACGCAGACGAGGGTGCGGGCGCCTGCAGGGTTCAGGGTTTAGGTTTAGGCTTTGGCATCGAGGTCGCAGCATGTCGTTCTTGTTCTTCCAACCCCTGAGCTGTCTTTTGGTAACCCGGCGCGGAACCGTCACACCCTCACTCTTCCCTAGATCCTTGGACCCTTTCACCCCCTAGCCTTGAGCTCTTAAACCATAAGCCCCATAGACCTATAAGCCCTACAACCCCAGCCCTATAAACCTTGAAAGCCATGTAAAACCCTAAAACCCAAACACCCCCGAGCCCTGAACCCTCCGGAATCTTGAGGCCCGCATCCCTGAGACCTGAGGTCGGCTTGAACGTGACTTTGCTGGGCCTGATGAACTGCCTCGCAGGGGGCCGAGCTTTATCAGGGTGCCTTGAATAGACCCCACTGGCTGTAAGGGTCCAGGGTTTAGGGTTCGTTTAGGGTTTGGGGGTGGTAAGGTTTAGGGTTTGGGGTTTAGGGTTTGGGGTGTGCGAGCTCTGTGGATCTTGTGGATCCAGCCGGTGTGGCTCAAGACTCAAGGAGACCCACCCTGTCCACGTTTGCTACATGACTGGACCCCTCTACCAATCGATCTACCGAGCTACGTTCAGCATAGCATAACTTGAGGTTTTAGGGTTTGGGGGAGCTAAAATCCAAAGGTTGACACAGGCCGGCTCGGATACGGCCCTGCTGACCCGGAGCATCTCAACGCCACCAGAACAAATCCTATGGTGAGGAAATCGAAGAAAGAGACACAGAATTGGGGTTTAGGGCGTTGGATCCAGAACTCACAACGCGAGTTTGAAAAGTTTCGGGCTTAGGATGTAGCCCGAACCCCGGAGTTTACACCCTCAGACCCGAAACCCCAACCCCCAAACCATGAACCTAAACCCTCAATCCTAGGCCCTGAGCTTCCAATCCTAGGCCCTGAGCTTGAGGGTTTTGAAAAAACAGAAGAGGGTTTTCGAAAAACCCTCTTTTTTTTAAAACCCTCTGTTGTTTAGCTGGTTTAGCTGAGGTCCGGAAGTGGGATTTGTCCACGGACCTCAGGCCTGCCACGTCGATTCAAGGTTTGGAACTTTTGGCTTTGGGGTTTAGGGTCGCTGACGGTTTGGGGTTTAGGGTTAGGTTTAGGGTTCGGGGTTCGGGTGTAGGGTTTACGGTTTTGGGGTTGAGTTGGGGAGGGTTTCAGGGTGGACCTGAAGGTATCGTTATTTTGGGGTCGGGATCTCGGGATCTCTTGATGGCTCTGGCCGAAGGAAGTGTGTATTTCGTGGGGTTAGTGTTTGAAGCCTTTTTAAGGGATTCAGGGTTGCACCTTACTCCTTCACCCTTGGCGATCCTTGTGTTCTGAGGCACTCTATGTACATCGGTGGTTCTTACATTTCGGGGTTTCTGCTCAGGGGACTAAGAAGACCCTGGTTCAGCTTGATGATCGAGTTTATTCTGAGGCTTTCCGATCTTCTGAAGCTGCCGCATCTTTTTTGTGGGGACCCTGGTGCCTCAAGTCCCTCCTCTCATGGTCCTGGGCTTGAACATGAGCGTTGCGGAGGAGAGCGCACTCCAGATCCCCTAACTCGCGTCAGGAACTCAGAAGCCCTGTGGACCCCAAGAGTCGGCAACCTTAAACCTAAAGCGCCTAAAGCCCAAACCTATCGTGATTGAAGACAAGAAGCACTGATGCCCGGAGCCTGAAGCCAGAATCCTCAGACCTGGCCCGGCGATCGATGCGATCAGGTTCTGCCCGAGCACGTCGCGGTGGCTGGACGTCCGCAGCGCCGAAGACGACGCGGTCACCGGGGAAGGGCACGTCTAGGGGTCCGTGGAGTGTGGCTCACCTCGTAAGATCCTCATCAGACTTGTAAAGCAATCCAAAGCCCAATAAAATGAAGCTTTGTAACCTTTTACCGCGCCAACCCTATAAAACCCTGAGCTTTCTGTTTTGCCGCTGTGACGTCGTCTTAAGAGGGAATTCAGTATGGACCCTAAAACCCCTAAACCATCCACTCCCAGATCCTAAACCCCCTGAAGGCTTAAACACCTAAGCCCTCAGCCCTTGCATTTAAACCCCAAACCTTTACATTCACATCCTAATCACGGGAAATCCAGAGGTTGCTGAACACCTCAGGGTTTGAATATGCCACTCAGTGGTGTTCTGCTCTGCATATCAGGATAGGATCTTGGCACAAGGCAGGTGAATGCCATTCCCGTATTGGTTGGAAGTGGTGAGCAAACAATTGTATCGTTTCAATTTTATCGGATGATCACCGAAGGGAATCTGAGTTAGGGTTTCAGGGTTTAAAGGTCTCAGGGTTTAGGAGTTTAGATTTTTGCGGGTTTCAGGTTTTAGTCGAGGGTTTCAATTTGGAGACCGTGAGCCTCAAACTCCACATTCCAAGGTTGTGTTTGTCTATTTGTCTAACTATCTACCTATTATCCATCGAGCGTTTTTTAAAGCTTTACTTGTTTATCTATCTACCTTTTTGACGTTTCTGCTTACAGTTGGCTGTTCGGCTTTGGCAGGCAAATCCTGGACACACTAAACCCAAAGCCCTAGACCTCAAAGCCGAAGTCCGTATTCTCAACCCCAACTCCGTCGCAAACCTAGTAACCCGTAAGCCCTGCAGCCGTGAGCTTTTGAAGCTCTCAACGGCACGTAGAACCCCGGTAGCACCGTTCTAGAAGCCCCATCGGAATCCGCAGAGAATCTTTCTAGGAATGGTTGTAGAAGCCCTTGCAGATCTTAACCCTAAGCCCTAAATAAAAACACGCTCAATTTGCCGCTCCATGTCTTCGCCAGGACGGCAGCGTGAACGGGGTTGACCTGACCCTGAGCCGCGTCCGGGAACCCAGTGGTCCCTCGCCAAAACATGGGATCCCAGCTAGACCTGACACGTGGGAAACCCTAGACCCTCGCTTTACAGTTGGCCATATCTGTCTACAAAGTAAAAAGTGCACTGCTGCCACTTGCTGAGGGTCTCAGGGTAATTGAAGTAACAGTATGTGAGTGGGGCTATGGGTAAGTAACTCCAAGTACGGTACGTCTCGCACGACTTATAGCCTACCTACAAAGTCCCATGATCTTAAACACGGACGAAACCCTAGAACTTGTCTTTAATGAATCTTGCATGAAACCTGACAAAAGTCATACTAAGCCCCATAAAATTAGATCATGAAGCTCTTATGACACTTGTTAACAACCCATACAAAGTCCCCGGACCCTAAACCCTAAACCGGGACTTCCGATGTGCCGATAGTCGGCCCAAGCACAGGACGAGACTGGCAGAATTCCAGGGATGTGTAGCCAAGGCATAGTATCGCATAATTTCAGGACGTAAACGCAGAACGTATGTCATGGTATACCATCTACGGACCGGAAGGGGATACCGGTGCTAGCTATTCCGACCCCATTTTACAGCTAAGGCTTGCAGATGGGTCTATTGAGTCTTCCAGCGTCCGGCGAGAAACTTGTTCCGCTGCGATCGCTGTTCATAGCCTTTCCCCGAATATGCCGACTGTAGAGTTTCCTTAGTTGCATTTCAACAACTTAATCAGCCGCGCCGTCGTAGATTCGGATCCGGACAGATGGCAACCCCCGTGGTGGAAAAGGTGGCGAAGGCTTCGCCGGCGTCTATCTCAGAACATTAGGCCCTTACCCCCCATACCGAAGACCCTAAGAAGGTTTTCGAGTCTAGGCTTTTGGAGACAAAACCTGCATTTTTCAAAAGCACCGTTCGTTTTTTGGTGATATAAGAGCCTCGGGTCTTTGTAACTTCGCCTTGCACTAGTCTGGGATTCCTATGCCAACTTTCGCACGGTTTAGCTCGCTTCTAGTGTACTTATATACTTAGGCCCCATGCTTGGTAAAGACCCAACCAAGTTAGCAAGAATGTCTTGCTCGAATTTGGCTGGGCATTTATGCAAACAACTCCAGTAGGCAGTGTAGGCTTCGATGTTCTCGAAACCCGACTTGGAATCAGCAGCGCTTTCAAACCTGAGTGACTAAGCCTTTGCGGGTTCTGGGTTTGGGGTTGAGAAACCATAGCTTTACAGCATGACGGGTCAGGCTTTGGGATCTTTGTGCAGAATCGGCTAATCTGAACCAATAGAACCGTCTACAGATGGTGCACATACGCAAGAAAGAGGTAACGACAAACTTGCCCAGGGTTTGGACAGCCGTAGGGCTGATGAAGGAGTACTTACCAATACAATTTTTATTTTTTTGGGGGTTCCTTATTATAAGTATAGTATAAAGGCGCCCCGCCCCTACGCGTTAGCAGTGACGATGCGGGTTGGGAGCTCGTTTTGTTTCACATCGAAGGTGAGATGATCAAGCATGCAATAGAGCCCTGAGCCATGTACATACATATACATATGTATACACACACGTATATTTTGCATATTTGTTTGTTCACATTTTGGTTTTCAGTTGCAGTTCTTCTTCTTTTTTTTATCATCAATATACGCAACTTAATAAACACATGTGTGTATATATATATATATAGCATATGTATATATATATATATATATTTATATGTATATATATATGTATACATCTATACGTATGCAGGTACACCCATAGTGTCTATCTGCGGAGCAGAGTCCGCCTGCCAGGATGAGCCCGTCTCCAGTTGGTGGGGCATTTGCCGGCTGGCGGCCTGCATCACGAACATCGGGATGATCGTCAGCCGACTCGATTCCACCCATGACGACCCACGAAGCAAACCGTGAGACGCGCATCCATGTTTTCATGCTTCTTGAGACCAGAAGGAGTACACATGCTGCCGGTGCTGCTGGTGCTGCGTCGCTGTTAGTAGTTGTACTGAAGCTACTCCTACTACCGTCAATACTATCACCACTCCGACCTACTACTGCTGATACTGCAGAAGATGATGATGGTGAAGCTGCTGATGATCTGATTTCAATGAGGATATATGTCTTCCTGACTATCACATCGATGGTGATGATGACCATGATGCTCAAGCTTAGATTGATCACAGCAGACATGCTGATGCTGGTGATGGTCTAGCAGGCTGAGGTTGAGGCTGCTTTTGGTGCATGTGCATGAGAATCAAGGCCTCCGAGCTTGTCTGCTATGGCTGCTAGACCGACCCAGGGTTTAAGGTTTCGGCCGAGGGTTCAGAGGGTGGCTGCCCAGATCGGGATGTACTCCGAGTACCTTTGGGCTGCCGATTGGCCTGAGCTGCCGCAGCAATGCAGCCCGGACATTTCAGTGCCATTGGAGGTAAGGTTCGAGGGTTTATCTCAAGTTTTGCAGCTTTTCACGGGCTCAGATCCAGGTCCGGCCAGGCTATCCTCAAGGCAAGGCCCTCGTAATCCTCGAACCTGCCCGAGTATGGAACTTGCAAACGAATCTTGCCACTAGCCGACATGCACAAACGCTTCCGAGAAACATTAGCCTCTCAAATTAAACCCAACACCCGTGAAGCCACATCCTACTCCAAGACAGCCCCACAAGTCCCAGGAGCCATCAGACTCAATCCCAAGTCAGAAGCCTGGACTTACCGATAGGTCTGAACCGTTGGCATGCAATAATATCCCTCATAGCCCTTGCTTTCTATCATTTATAGCTTACATTTGTAATGTACCCTTGGTAGTCATGTCCTCTGGCAAAGTCTTCTATGATACGCTCTGCAGCACTTTGAGCCCTAAACCCTGGACCCCCAAGCCCTAAACTCCAAAACCCCTCTACGCCTAAAACCCCTAAAACCCTGAAGCCCTAAACCCCAAGGCCCTAAATGCCTAAAAACCCATTGATGCCTCTTCTCCCAGGTGAATACCGGAGCACTTTGCCTTGGCTTGATCTGGCGGACTGCTTTCATCGCTCCCAGAGCTGGAAATCTAGGGGATACGGTGATGTCTTAAGGGGCTGTTTTCGCGGGTTTGGGTTTAGGGCTCTTTTGGAGGTTTATATTCGGGGTTCTGCAAGGTTTTTGTGGGGGTTTTCTTTCTACCGCGGTTTCGGATCTTTTGGTGTCTTTTGGGTGTGTAACTTTAGGGTTTCCATACAGGTTCACTGGCGGGGTCGAAGTTTGGGGTTTTGGGCCTGGGGTTCAGGATTGGGCTCAGGGAATAGGGTTTCGGCTTTCTGATTTTAGGAATAGGGCTGGGGTTTCTGAATAGGGTTTGAGTATGTTTGAGTTTTCGGGTTTAGGTTGTAGGAAATTGTTTATGGGGGGCTTGAGAGGACACCGCAGGTAGACCAGGGAGGTTCCGAAAGTCCGAAACCCACAAAACCGTAGTTTATTGGAGTAGCAGCAGTAATGGCCCAAAAATATGTGTAATAAGACTGCTTGTAGTGCCCTAAACTGTAGACTGAGGTTACACTTTCTCGCACGCGATGCTTCGGGGCCAGAATTTGACCATCTTCGCGCTGGTTCCTCGGCGAAGACTTCTGCCAAAGCTTTGGGGTTGGGCTTCGTCGGTTTTGGCGCCACATCCCGTTCTCTGAACCCCGGGTCCAATAGAGTAGAATGGATCCTCTGCTGTGAATACGACCATGTGCTGTGGTCAGCGACTGGGCCTCTGTCGTATTGTCCAACTTTTCAGCGTATCCCTGCAGTGCTCAAAAGTCTAGTTCGTGGCACTACCATGCAGTGGTGCATTTTATGGTCGGATATCCTCGGCAGTTCTGCTGTTCCGCTACGATGCCCGTATCCGATCCCTGTGTCTCAGATGTTTTGGCCTCCCTACATCGATCATGTTGAGGCGTAGTCCCCAACTGGCTAGCGTCGCTATAGGACCCAATGGAGTTAGCCATGCGAAGTTGAACAGGCTTTGCATAAGAAAGATCAGGGTGTCAACAAGATGACTTCTTTTCAAGTTGGTCTGCTTTGGGTTGTGAAGGTATCCTGGAGGTTTGTTGTTCAGGCTGCCTGCACAACTTGGCAGTTACGCCGCTCCACAAGACCATTTGTACGAAATCCACAATCGTCAGACTTAAATCCAAAACCTGAACCCCGTACAGTACCGTATTAATCGCTGTAGAACCACATAAAGCCCTGAAAGCAGGCATTTAGATCCCGAGCCCTAAACCCCAAACCCTGAAACCTCCACCCCAAAACCTAAAGACTCTCGACTCGAAGCTTTTCCTGTTGAATCCCCTTTGATCTCTAGGCAAAGGTTTTCAGGGCGGAAGCGAGTGATCCAGAGTTTTGCAGCTTTTTTCCGGGTTCTGGGGTTTCGTGTCCAGGTTGTAGAGTTCAGGGCTTTGGGATTTTTAGGGTTTAGGACATATGGGGCTCTGAAGCTTCGGATGTAGGGAGCAGCCCTTGGAGCATGCGCAGATTGGCGCTTTGGTCTCAACTTGCCTGACCATGGTGGAACACCAGCGCGTGAGGCGGGCTGCTGCCTTGAAGTAGCTTTGGGGGTTGGACGCAAGTTAAGGATACTCGCTCAGAGTCCCGGTATGACGTGGGAGGCCGAGAGCGTCCATCGTGTGTTCCAGAATCAGCATGGTTTTGTAGACGGACGGGGCGAGGTCTGAGAATGTCCTTGTCTGATGTTCAGGTGATTTGCATCGTTTCGTGTTTTCCAAATTCCTTTGTTAGTTTGGAAAGGGGATGTGTGTGGGTTGCAGGAAAGACGGCCGTGGAAGGGGCCAGTTCTTTCAAGAGGATACTGTGTCCGTGTGACTTCGACAGGCGAACCAATGCAAGTAACGGAAAACGAGCCCGGTGAAGAAAGGGTATCGTGCACTTGCATCTTTTGCAATGAGACACTCCGTAATCCCACACTTGACAAGACCATCCCTCAATGTGTGCATCTCCACACAGGAAACGCGCATGTTCTCAAAGAAAGGCTTCAGGCCGTCAGGAGTGCAAGACCGAGCCAACCAGATGAAGTCAAACTCTGGAGGCCCGGGATTTGTTTTCCCGCCTGCAGGCGCTTCTTCAAAACAAGCAATACGGTAGGACCAGTGCAAAGTGACGCCTCCGCTTTGTCGCCATTTCTTCATGCTGCCAAGTAGTAATGCTAAGCTAAAGCACACTGAAGACGACAAGAGCCCTGCTCGAAATTCAAGACAGCCTGGACTCTACATCTCCCCCTAACCTAAAGCGACAAGCCCCCTAAACCCTAAACAAGTCCAAAGCCTAAACCGTGGCAGGTCATTTCCCTGCTTTGTCGTGCGGAGCAGAGAAAGAGCCAATGCACTTAAAAATGAACCGTAAACCACTCCGGTGCGAACGCAGGCGCCTCTCTGTGCTGCTGGAGGGTCGGCTCAGGGGCGTGGCTCGTCCTCCAAGCGGCTCTAAGGCCAAGGTCCGAGGGTTTTTCGGCTTCAGGGTTTTTTGGGTTTTGGGTGTTAAGTAGGGGCTTTGGGTTGGGGTTCGGGGATGTTTAGGATTTACGGCTTATATGAGCCTAAGGTCCAGGTTAGGATGATGGCACCAAGCCGGACCCCTATCCTCCCCAAAGCGCCAAGCCTTTATGATCGAGACGCCTCTGCTAACAATCAAGAAGCCCCTGCAGACTCGTTGTCTTTATTCCCAGCGCAAAGCACGAAGACTTCAATCTCGCACTAAACCAGCAGCCTCGAAAGTTGTAACTCCAAAGCTATAGACTCTCCACGCTGCTAGCCTCAAAAGCTCGCTGTGTTTTAAAGAGCCTGACTTGCGGAGGTGGCCTTAGATCACGACTTCTCTCAAGACCCCAGAGCTCCCTCAAAGTAGTTCCTTCGACAGTACATCACCCAAAAGCCCTAGCCCTTCGGCCCACGACCGGACACCCAGAAGCCTGGATTAGTGAAATCGTCGGATGTTTTGGTGCAAGATAGTCAGGGGTCTGCTGCCCAAGCTTCCCTTGCAAGTCATTGGTGCATGATGAATGCGGACAGTGGCAGTGCGAGGGGCAGAGGAAGTTGTACGTTGAAGGGAATGGGACCATGAGGTGCGTAGGAGGAGCCCTAAACCCTAAACCCCCTAAACCCTAAACGAAAACCCCCCGTCCCCCTTTTTTGGGACCTCGGGCTTCAGGGTTGAGATACTGAGTCTAGAGCCAAGCTCGCGGGGCCCAGGAGTGAAACGGTATTTTCATTTTGTGCGCTCCGCGGCCCCCCCCTGCCCCTCCATGTTCTATGGTCCAGGATGCCACCCGCCCCTGTGGTGGGGTCCCTCTTCCCCCTGTGGGGTGGTGGTGGGGGTTTGGAGTTTTGGGTTTAGCTTAAGCTTTTGAGTTTTGGGCTGTAGGGTTTAGGGTTAAAAGGTATAAGGCTTCGAGTCGACAAGAGCTTAGGGAGGGTTTGGGGTGTACTTTCGTTAGGGTTGACGGTTTATGTTCTGCTTTAGGCTTAGAGCCCGCATTTAGACAGGGTCTAGGCTGGGGTGCAGGGTTTAAAGTACAGGCTAAGGTTAATCAAAACAAGAGCACGCGCTACACGCTACGATATAGGGTTTGCGGCTTGCGTAGGGCTTGCGTACGATCCTGTCTAGTTGCAGCTCCAACGGCCCCGACCCCCTCTCCGCACACGCCAGCACTCCCCCCCCCGCCCCCTACCAGACCATACCATTGGGGGGGGCCGGGAACGCCAGACGCCTGACCATATGTACACTTTCTCTATCTCTATTGCTATCTCTCCCTCTATGTCTCTATCTATGTCTCTGCCTACCTAGTGCCTACCTACCTACCTACATCTGTATCTGTTGCTTCGGAATCCTGCCGGGTGGCACTTGGGTTGCCTTTCGTCGGAGTTTGGGTTCACGGTTCTCACTCTTTGAGGCGTAGGCTGTAGGCCGTAGACCGCCTAAGCCCCTTCAGGGGAGAGTTCCGAGGATCGCACCCCGGATGAGAACCAGCTGGCTGCAGCGCCTTGAAGGGATCTCCACATGCTGCAATATAGGGGCCTTAATAATTAAAATAGGGTTTTGGGGTGTATGATATTGGAGTTATACTAACGTAATCAGGAACGCTCAAAATAGAAGAGGTAATTATGAAGGCCCCCGTAGTATGTCTCCAACTTTGCTACGTTGGAAAGAAAGCAAGTGCCCACGTACGTAAGTATGTAGGAAACTGTATGCAAGAAAGGAAGGAAGACAGTAAGTACGTAAGTAAGTAAGTAGGTTGGAAGTAAGTTCGTAAAATTCAAGTATGATGTGCTTGGGCTCTGTAGGTGGTATGTATCAATGTAATTTCGGAATATAATGTATGTAAAAGAAAATATCGAGTTGCAGTGTCATGTATTGTAACGAGATCAGAGGAAGTGAAATGAAATGAAGTGTACTCTAATGTCATGATATGTGCTCTAGTATAGCATAGGAATGCCACAGGTCATGATGGGTTGCCCTACAGTATGGTTGCGTGCGACAAAAGAATATGATACGATGAAGTATGACAGATTCCACCTCTTGTGATATACTATGGAATGCATGATGTCGCACGTTGTAGCCTCATCCACCTGCCATGCAGTATGGTAGCCGGATATCTGAGCTTCAAGACCCTTGGATCTAAAACCCTGGAGCACGCTGAGTGCCGAGCCAGGGAGCTAGTTCTGATTGCATCCTCTATGGGTTTCGCAGGCGTTGATACTTGTGACCTCATTTCCGGCTTTAAGCGGTTGCTGGGTATCATTCCTTTTGGAGTTGGTTTCTTGTCTCAGGTTTCGGGTAGTTTTGGGCGTGGGTTTGGGGGCTGGAGATCTGCAGTCTGAGGTCTTCGGCCCCTGAGCCCTCAGAGGATTAGACCCCCAAGCCATGAACCCCAAAGGCTCGAAGACCTGTGCCAGACTCCTCGAGGTGCACCGCTCGCTGCAATGCCTTTCCATCTACTCGCGACTTATGGACGTAGCCTTCCCTGGCGTGCTGCTGCTGGCATCTTGATGGAATGGAGGAGGTTTGGGGGTTTAGGGTTTAGGGTTCAGTTAGCGCAGTAGGTCTTAGGGTTTAGCAAGCTTGAGCCCTGTCGGCCCTGCGCTCTTCGACCCAATGCTAAACCCGGTAACCCCAAAGGCCCCCAAAAGCAACGCTTCAGCATCTCCTAGTGACCAGTGTGCTCTGGTAAAACATACCTGCAGAATTTCCGCCAGTAAGCACCTAGCACCTTTAAAGACTCGGAATCGCAGAGACATCGCCGACACGATATACTTGCATGATTGCAGCCACTACCCACGACAGCCAGAACGTGCAGTTTCATCTGCCAGGTGCCCTTCAACCTCGAACGAACCTTGGCAGCATTTGTGTGTTTGCCACGTGCCATGCGCTGCTCCTGCCCCTTTTCGGGGCCATGTGCATCGATCAGCGGTCTCTGTGTGAAGAACGGCGGCCGGCCCCTTTTGGCTCAAAGGGTTGATGCATTTCAGATTATGGCATGTATGATGCCGGGTGGGACTTCCGCCGGTAGATGCCCATAGCTCCGGGACGTATCACATGGCATGTCCGGTTGGCCGGACGGTCGGACCGAGCGCGTGCCATCGGTGGTCTGGTGCTTCGAGCACTGCATGAAGTCGCAGCAGGAGCGTCTGAGGACGGAGCTCAAGCAAGCTGCAACAGTGTTTGGCTGCAGCTTCACATGTCACAAAAAGTCGATGGGTTTTCTTAGCTGGCTGGAGGGCAGGGAAGGGCGGATCCTGTTACTCGCAGACTGGCGAGAAGCGAAGCCCATCATGGAAGAACTCGGCAGACGCCAGGGACGCCATGACATTATCGTGTGTGTGGTTGGGCAATCAGACAAGATGTTCCGCCGCGCTGTCGACTGGGCAACGAAGCAGATCTCCGACATCGACATCATTGTCTCATCCAATTTTTCGCGACAGAATATAGAGGATCTGGTCGTGCGTCACTGGGAAAGGTCCAGCCAACACCAGGCTGTGCGGGCCTCCCGCTCCAGGGAACTGTCCGCGATGGGGGCATCGGCTTCCTCCTGGAGTCCCAGTGGTCCTAGTGATGGTTTGCATGGTGCCCCAGCCCCAGCGCCCCAAGCGCCAGTGCTTCAGGGCGACTCAGCCTGCCAGGCCGATGCAGCCCTGTGCTTGGACATTGACCAGGTCGCGAGTGTTGAGGGAATTAGTTGAGCCCGCGGCAGGTAGCTGCAGTTTGGGTGCAATTGGGCGAAGTTAGTGCCTCGCTACCAAACATAGGGCTTGTCGAGGCCCTTGCATTTTGCAGCTCGATGTTTCCTGTGTCTTCAGAGTGGCAGGTCCAGACCAGCAGTATGAAGAATGATCCCCTTAGCCAGTGCCTTCGCAGCTGACCCTGCAAAGCAGGAAGGACGGTCGCTCAGCGCGGTGTGTCTTCGAAAAGAATCGGGCCTGCACGAATTCCGCAAGTCTGGAATCCTGCATGTTCAATCTATTTCTGGGTAGTGCAGTTCCTGAGGGTTCCCGATTATGCTGCAACTATAGTATACCGCCAAACCCTATTCCAGTTGCTTTTCAAAGTCGTAGGAGGAGGAAAGAAGCAGAGAATACTGACCTGACATGCAAAGCCTCGGACATCCGAAGCCCAAGGCTGAGGTTATAGGAGACGCCGGTGATAGCCTTTTTCTCAGGATTCTACCTTTTGACCTTCTTAAGGCGATCATGGAACCCTTAAGTGCCCTACATCCCGAGGATCTGAAAGTGCCCAAGACAAAGCAAACCCTAAATCCTAAACCCTAAACCCTAAACCCTAGCAGTTTCAGGACCGGTGATGCACTACGGATGCACTGCTCTGGTGGTGGCTGCCATGGTCTTCGGGGTGCTCTCTTATGTGCCTCGCCTTGCACCAAGCGGCTGGTAAACCCCTAAACCCTAAACCGAGTTTTATTGCTTTTGATCGGATCGGGGTTGCCTGGAGGCCTGGACTTAGAGAATTCAGGTGCCGAAACCCCAAATCCTAAGACTTTAAGATAGGATGTTGAGCTTGTCAATGCCTTATGAAGTCTTCAAGACTGCCCAGAGACTCCAACACCCCTTAACCCAGAAATATTCCTGAGATTCGTAAGGGGTTTTTGACAAATTTGGAGTTTCTGACTTTAGCGAACCCTGAATTCGAAGCCCCAAAGCCGAGAGATCTTCAACTCTCAAGCTACAGCTCCCGGAGCTCAGAACCAGCTCCCATCTGAATTCCAAGAATGACTCAAGGGCCGACTAGGAGATCAGGTCTACATCCGTTCCGGACCTCTTCAGCTGTTTCCTTGCTAGGCCAGAGAGCGGATGAACTTAATCGAGCACGAAGCCATTTTCCGGCGTATGGGGCTTCGAGGTTTAGGGTTTCAGCTTTGCCAATCCTTCGCAAAAACTCCGTAGATGAAAGCCGCTCCCGATCCAGGCGAACATGCCTCTCTCCCTTGCCGCAGGGCATGAGGCCGGCCTTTACAGCAGCAACACTTATTGTCAGAACAGCCGCAGTTGGGTTCAGGATGTGGGCTTGTGTTCAGCCGCCGGAATTTGGGTTTAGGGTTCGTGCTCCCCCAGCCGTAAACACAATCTCTGAGACATAGTCTGCAGATCAAAGAAGTTGGAGACAACCAACCACCCACCGAAGCGGTGACCCTATGCGCGAGGATGATGAGCTTGGACAGTGGGCTGCCAGGTACCTGGGTCAAGCAAAGCTTGCTGTTAGTGCAGGAGTTCTCCGGTTTAGGTGGAGCGAGTCTGAAGCCTTCATGGGAGGGAGATGGCGCACGTGTCCGACGGTTGGACTTCCCGAAGACCCGAACACACGAGTTGCGGGTCCGAGACAGAAGGGGGCCCGTGGAAATTGCAGTTTGCGGAACCTTGCTGTTTCTACGAGTGGATAGACTAAGACCCAAGCTTTACATTCCGTTATCCCCCGACAGGCACGCGCGCCTTCGATTCAAGGCGCGAGATAATGTGCTTCGTGCTTGGGCACTAAGCAGATAGGTTTAGGCAGCCCTGAAGCTGTAGCTTCCGCACTATGATGGTGACGGATTCGTAGCTAGACCGAGTACCGAGTGACAGCCAAATAACCTTCAACCCGAAGCCCAAAACCCTACTGCTTTCTGCGTACTTTGGACATATCAGAGCTTTTTTTTTCCCATAACAGTACTACAGTAATACTACTGTAACCAAACTACAACAGCGGGAAAATTGGAAGCAGCTGCACCCCAAGCGCCATCAGGACCGAAATTCGAGTCGAAGATCCGTAGCTTCAAAACCGAAACCAACGGCGCTGTTTCAGAAGCTTCTCCCTTTGTTTCGACCAGCTTGTGCTGACTTAGGAAGCACGATGGGTTTTTGATAGTTGGGGGTTCGCGGTACCTTCTGGGACTTTGCTTGGGGTTCAGTGTTTGGGATTTTTCCTGGTTATGTTCACAACTTTTCTGCAGAGCCGAACAGGCCCACGAACAGGCCCCCAAACGAACCCCGATACATTCCAACAAGAAGCATTGGGGTCGTTTAGCAACAATGATTTTCTGTGATGCCAATCATGGGGATTGCCTCTGCCATTGGGACGCCCTGAAAACGGTTTTGATTTTCCGCGCAGCTCGTGACAAGGTGCACAGAGCATTACAAGGCCCTACAAGTGTCTACGAATGCCCGTACAGGCTAACGCAGAAACCGAAACCCCAACCCTCAAACCTAGAGCCCTCAACCGCACGGCCTAAAACTTTAAGCCTAAAGCCCTGAACCCTCCTTGAGAGTAACATTGATAGTAATCTGTATAGTAAACCACTAAAGCCTCCTATTCTGAAGGCGTGGTGCATTATCGCTCTCCATTTCGTCCTGCCGACTGCGGCGGCAAGCTCAGGATCGTTCGGATCAGCGGCCACAGTTGAGCTCGCACCTTTCATGCCTTGCTTTAGGTTCCGTTAAGGCTTCCTTTATGGGTAAAAATACGAGTTTTACAGCTTTTCCATAGGGGATCGGGGTTCTTCTTTTAGGAATGTTTAGGATCTGGGAGTTTAAGGCTTCCGCCATGCAGAGTTTGGGTTTAGGGCCTATACAGTACGGCTTCAGCTTTGAGGGTTTTGGGGCCCAAGCCCTAAACCCAAAGCCTTAAGGCTTTTAGGGCTTTGCGGGGTTTGCGGTTTGGATAATCGGGAAATTGATTCCACACTGAAGCCGAGCCTGCTGCTGCCATCTCAGTGCTTCAAGCCCCACCCCTCCTACTAGTTTTAGTCTTTAAGGGTTAGGGTATTTCTACCATTGGTACCATGATTATGATTATTGTGACTGTGACTGCTCTGACCATTTTGAACTGGGTTGAAGACAACTGTTGTTCTCCGAGCAGTTTTGAGCACAAAAGGGGGAACGGTACGTGGCTTGAAGGTCTGTGGACGGAGAGGGAAGAAAGGACTCAGTCTGTTGGGGAACAAGTTGGTAAGACAACAGCAAACATGATAGTCATAGCCGTAGTCATAGTCGCAGTGATCGTGATGGTGATGCTGATGGTAGTGGCAATAACCATACTTTTGTTGGATCGTTTTTCGGTAAGTTTTCTTGCTAAGGCCGCAGTACATCACTTCGCCTGGCTGGATGTAACCCGGCTGCACCGGTCTTTTTGGACCCTGGTGGAATCATCAAGCATGGCGTCCGACCTTCGGGTTTTTGAAAACAGGGTTTTCAAAGGTTGAGAGTTTCGAAGCCATTTGTATGAGAGCCGGTGCTTGATGCCGGTTTCCAGAAGCCCGCGGCAACAGGGTTACCAAGGCCCTGAACCCGGAAATCGTACACGCGAATGCCCCACAACCCTAGAGCCTAAAACCCCTACCTCCAATAAACTACCATGGAACCCTTGTATGACCCTTGTAGAGCCCTCATGGGAGCTTCAAAGAGCCCTACCACATTTTTGAGGTCACCGGGCGTCTTTTCGGACTCTGCGAAGTGCACCTGAGCTCAGCAATAGCTTTGAGACTTAGCATTTGCCAAAGCCACAAAGTATGGAAGGCCAAAGTTCCCCAAACCTACAAAGCGATCGTTGCTTTGGGTACGTGTTGCCTCGGCCAGGCTTCGAGGTCGAGGTTGTGCGGTGTGTGAATGTATTCCAGCTTGTCGGTTTTTGGTTGGTGGAGAGTCTGCGAGGTTGGGGTGTAGGGCAGTGTAGGGTTTATAGGGTTTAGGGTTTAGGTTTTGGGGCGCCGTCGCCGTCATCTCGAGCCTTTCTCAACCCAGCCCGACTTGCTTCGAGTAAGGAGACGGCTGAAGCGTCAGAGCTCCAAGCCTCTACGGGTTCAGGTGAGCGGATTTAGGGTTTAGGCGTTTAGGGTTTAGGGTGTAGACCTTGAAGTCAGACAGCCAAGACATAAGAGATTTACCAGCTGGGAAGCATTATGCACTAATGCTACTAAATACTACACGAATCGCCGCTGCCATCCGGCAAAACTGAAGGATCCAAGCTCCCACGCTTGTACAGGGATTCGGGGTCATCCCTCCCTGCACCCCCCAGCCTCCATGCGCCACTCTGTGTGTGGGTGCCCTCAGGCCCGCCCAACCCCCGTGTGAAATTGGACAAAACCAGAAACCCTGAACATGCGAAGCAAATCAACCAAGCATAGCGAAAACCGGCACGATCAGAGCTCGGCCCGACCCAACGCCCTAGCCCTAACCCCTCGACTTGAAGTGCTAAGTTTGTATGAATGTTAAACCCCAAAACCCTGAACCCTGATCTCCTAAACACAACCAGGTCTGCCATCCTCTCCTACCAGCTCTTCCTAGCATGGTTTGCCACTGACGACTTCGCTGCCATGCGAAGACGTGGGAGTCTGAAGGCGGGCTCGCGTTTGGACCGTTTGTACTTTTCAAGCACCCCGAAACTCAAACCTCCATAATATAGGAGCCCTTTATGATTGCCTATACTATTTTGGGGGTTCCGTATTACAAGTATAGTATAGTGGGCCCCAAAACCCTATTCTAACTACTAAGACCCTCCAGCCTCGGACACCCCCGGGGCTCGGGGCCTTCCTGCGGCCCTAAGCGGCCCAAGGCGCAAATGCCACGAAAATCTTTTAAAACCTCATAGAACAGAAGAAGATCCTTCATGGAAGCCCTTGTGCATTATGCAACAGAAACCTGAATATTTTCTGATACCGGTCCTGAAAGCTCTGTATTAGAAATACTCTAGTATACCCCAAAACCCTTTTCTAATCAATCAGGCCACTTACTACACGCTTACGCAAACCCGTATAGTTTTAAACCTGTAAACGAACCCGTAAAGGAGTTGAGGGTCCATAGGAAACCTTCATAGATACCCTCATAGATACCCTTAAAGGATCCCTAAAACCTTCTTCTAATTATTCAGGCCCTTAAACCCCAAAACCCCAAAACCCAACCGGCAAGGCCCCTTTTATTCGAGCAGAAAAGCGGCCTTGTCCCCTCCAGGACGTCAGCTCAGCGGCCGCGATGGTCGACTGAAAGTGAGACTTCTCTGGGGGCTCCCAGGGTTTGGGCCTTTTGGGGTTTGGACTGTTCGGGTTTAGGGCTTGGGGTTAAGGGTTCCGGCTTTAGGACTTTAGGGTTTAGGCCTTGAGGTTCAGGCTTCGGGTTTGTAACCTGGGGTTTGTGGCTTGGGTTTAGCTTTAGGGTCTTGCGGCTTGGGGCTTGAGGTTTAGGCTTTCGGGTTGAGGGTTTCAATCGCCGCGCTCAAAAATGGATGGGCTTTTCGTCGAAGGTTTTCCGATGCGAGAGTTTTAAGGCCTAGGCCCCTCACTTCGAATCGTACTTGTAGTTTCGAAACAGAAACCCCGGGAGCCCTGCATTCCGAAAACTGGGCTGGGCAGATCGGCTGTGAAACAGGCCATCCCATCCAGAATCGGGGGTCCTTTTGCATCAGTCGGTATAAGAACACTGGCGCGATGTGTAAACCGCTGCATGCTGCAGATTTGTTTGTGTGGAGGTTTGCTCATGCCGAGGGCGTAGAAGTTAGGCACGTGATGCACTTTCCCCATAGCCATGCAGTTACAACGATGATGATGCTCTGAGTCTATTCATGGTAGTGGTGATGACCTCGATGAAGATCATGATGACAAAGATTAAAACTTAAACGAACTGTTAGCTGAGAGCGACCGTGACGGTGATGCTGGTGTCTATCACGGAAATAAAATGTTAGCAATGCTAGATGGTAGGGAGGTTGAGGCAGTAGACGCTGCATTGGTATGAGTCATCGGACGCTTAGGCTTGAGCCTGCGGCTCGACACCGGGGTTTGGAAGTCTAGCGGCTCGAGGCCCAAGTCTCGAAAAACAAGTCCGAGTCCGTGAACCCACGACACTAAAACCACCGTTAAAGGAGGTTCACGTCGCAGTAGCTGCAGTAACAAAGTTAAAGTGGGCGGTAGTAGTGGTGGTGGTGGTGGTCTACCTGTGTGGATGCCAGACTATAGGGGCCTTAACAGTTGGAATAGGGTTTTGGGGGATATTGCACATTATACTATACTTATAAGAATGTATTAAGGCACCTATGTTATAGAATGTTGGGAGCTGACAGTCGCTTCCTTTCGAGACTCTTAGTCGCCCTTGGCTCTTTCTTAGGGGAACTTATTTTCTTTTAAATTCTTGGTTCCTATAATCCGGAAAAAAGCAGCTAAAAGTACATTTTTTGCTAGGGGTCTAAGTTCAGTATAGCTTTGCTTCACTACTACAACATGTCTGTAGACCCGAAGCAGCGCAGCGTCTTACGCCCGTGTCCAGGTTTTCTAGCTTTCGCAGTAGGGTCGCGGTGTCTTGAGCAATTAAGCCTGAACCCCAGACGCAAAAGCCAACCTTCAAGCCCGGAGCCCTGAAACCGTAGACCCTCAAACCCGAAGCCGCCTCTATCCCCTAAGCCCCTGAGCCCTACACTCAAAAGCCAAAGCCAGAGCGTTTTTGGGCTTGGACCCTGCCTTCAAGGAGCAGTCTGGGATTCAGCCTAGAAGGGTTTCCAGCTTTTAGGCTTCAGGTCTATGGTTTAGGGTTTAGGAAAGTTTAGGGCTTTGGGTTTAGGGTTTTGGGCTACGTTAGGGTATTGGGGATTCCTGCGATGCAAAAGCTTGAGGTTATAGGGCTAAGCCAGCCATCAAGCTCCAAGCCTCGCGACCTTTGAAGGCCGGAAAGCCTAAACTCTGCAATTTTAAACTCTAGACCCTAAACCTTAAAACACAAACCCTCTAAAGATCAAAACGGAACAGCTTGCTGTATATCTTTCAATTGTGGGCACCGGTCCAGCGATTTTTGGTGCTACCCCTAAGTCTTCAGCCCCAGAATCAATAGTAGCCCTAACAACCATAAAGACAGATACTACCGGCAGTAGCAATAGCAATAGTCATAGTCATAGCAAGAATGCTAACCAGAATTGTGACAGCAACGGGAGCAGACGCCTTCAGCCGGGCCCTCTTCTCTTACTGGCGGTGAAGCGGCGAACGTGACGGACGTGATGTTTGCGGTAATGGTTTAGGGTTTAGAGCCTAGAGGATTGAATCTGCGGGTTCAAGGCTTTGGGTTTCGGGTCTAGGTCCGTTTTGCTTAGAATTTCAGGTGGTGCTGATGGTGACGGCGACCACTAAACCGGAAAGCCTTACAGAGCCTTACAGCTTTAAGCTCCAAATCCAGAGCCCCAAAGTCCGAAAACCCATACTGTGCAGGTCTCAGGACCCAAGCGACCCATTTTTCGCTGTGCTTTTTGTGCACGCCCGCATTCGTTGGCCGAACACAACGGGAGAGACAGATCTTGGCAACCACTTCCGGGGTCATTGCTATGGGCAAAAGCCCGGGCCCTAAGCCCTTTTTCTATGGAGTGTTATGCAGCTTAGGGATTCTTCAATCCTCCCTGTATTTACGATCCTTCTCTCTTTAATTCGGGTCCCTCTGTGATTAGGGATAGGCCTGCAACCTTCAAAGCCATAGGCGGAAAATGGGCATTCATAAGAACCCCAAGCCCTGAAGATATACGCCCCGAAACTCCTGACGATAGACAACTTCGGAAGAGTGTAGCAACTATGGTCATCCAATACCCGTTGCTGATTCTCGCTACTAACTGAAGTTTCTACTTGACCTGCGAGTCATAGGACTTTCAATGCCGACGATGGAATGACTCTTACAAGCATGACCTGCAACCGAAACATGCATCCCTTAACACCCGAAACACGCTAAGTCCTAAACCAGCGAGGGGGAGGAAAATGGGCGCAGTCAGCGTTTAAAAAGCACCCTAAGCCCAACCAATCTCAGCTGCACCCTGAACCTGTGCCAAGCTCCTTGGAATCTCCGGTGCGGCTGCGGAAGTAAGGACCAAGCGGTCTTTAGCCTTCCTCAAGACCTGCCAAGATTTGAGCGAATGTACAGGACGGAGGAAAAAACAAGCGTTTTGGAGTTTGGGGTTTGGATTTTTAGGGTTTAGGGCTTAGGGGTTGAGGGTTTAGGGTTTATGGGTTTAGGGTTTGGGCTCTTGAGTACCTCCGTTATGGCAGCAAGCAAGCATGACGCAAAGTGGCTCCTCAATACTCAGTACTTGATGATTCCCTTCCAATCCGCACATTCGCTCGACAACACCGCACCATACATAAAATGGGATGCATATCCTTGAACCTCGCTAAGCAGCTTCTGCGAGGGGGTGATCTGTAGGATGTCACAGATTCGGGTGCATATCCGCCTCAGTAACATTATAGTTTTCTGAGTTTCCCATAATGTTCCCTTCATCCTAACCCAGCCAAGCAAGACGTAGCAAACACAGTTCTCACATTGTGTAGTCATAATACCACCTGAGAGAATTGCCTCATATAGGGGTCTGTATAATCAGTGAATCCCTTGTGGCCCCTATCACAGCTGGGCTATGCTATGCCCCAGAGCCCAGTTCTAATCATGGAGGCCTCTAAACCAAACCCTCATGGAAACCCTCGCGCCTCTGCCATATTCTGATTTATTAAGGCCCCTAGACCAAACCCTATGCTAAACCCTCAAAGAAGCCTTATATAGAGTCCTTCAGCCCGTACAGATCCCTGAAACCCTATTCAATGATGAAGTCCTCAACATCGGAAAAAGGTGTTAAAGCAAAAGCCCTACTCTCTCATCCCGGTATTATATTTGGATCAGGTCTGGCTCCGGCTGCGGGAGGCCCGAGTGGGGCTGGGGGGTGATTCTTGGGGCTCTAGGCCTAAGGCTTGTCTGGGTTTGGGCTCGTTGGTTCCAGGGTTAAGTAGCTTAGTTTTTTGGGTTTGGGGTCTGTGTTTGTGCGTGCGTGCGTGGGTGCGTGGGTGCGTGCATGCGTGCGTG
>BGNK01000467.1:79866-120820 GCA_003297005.1 Symbiodinium sp. clade A Y106 | reverse complement strand
GTGCCTGTGCGTGTGCGTGTGCGTGTGCGTGTGCGTGTGCGTGTGCGTGTGCGTGTGCGTGTGCGTGTGCGTGCGTGGGTGCGTGCGTGCGTGCGTGGGTGTGTGTGTGTGTATGTATGTGTGTGCGTGCGTGCATGTGAGTCTGTGAGTAGTGGTTTTTACGTTTTCGGCGGCAAGCCTGGGTTTCGTAGCCTAAAGCTAATGTTGATGTCAATGCCCTGTATACCCGTGGAATGAGAGTGACATGTCGGGTCAATATAGGGTGTGGTGATGTCAATCTCAACGTATGCCGTAGCATGCAGCAATTTTGTAGTGTGCATACTGCAATGTAGGTCAATCTGTTTGTGTATGTCTGTCTCTGTCTGTCTGTCTGTCTGTCTGACTGACCATCATAGGGCCTATGTCATAGGGATCCTTATCATACGGATCCCTCAGTATTTTCAAGAAACTCCCATGTGCGTGCAGAGGACACATGGGTGGATAGCTTTAACATGAGTGGCCATGACCTCAGCTGTCGGGATCCAGAGTGCGAGGGGCAACGGCCAAGGGTGGGGTTTCTGCTTCAGACCCTAAACAAAAGGACCCCTATGAAGGATCACTTGTAAGAACCCCCACCAAGCCCCTGTGAAGCACATCTGAACCCATTCTTGGTGCCGGGACCCTTCAATACGGCATTCCCAATTCGAAGCAGCACCAGCTCTTCATGAAAAAGCAGCGATTGCAAGAGCACTAACCCCAAACCGTAAGCTTTGAATCCTGATTCCTATACCCTGCCTTATAAACCCATCTAGACCAACAAAATCCATCCTCATGGAACCCTTTACAAAACCCTTCCTAGAGCCCTTCATCGAACCAGAATAGCAGCCCTAGAAAATAGGGGCCTTAATAATTAGAATAGGGTTTCGGGGCCCATTATACTATAATTATAATAAGGAACCCCCAAACTAGTATAGGTAATCATGAAGGCCACTACATTAGTGCCCTTGGCTCTTCAGGCCAGTACTTTGAGTTCCCCTGCATCCTGGGTTTCTCGGCAGGGAGAGCTGGGAGTTGGGAAGCGTTCTCGCAATGTTCCTTTAGGGATTCCTTTGCGAACCCTTCAGGAATCCATAGCGCAGAGGCTTTTTGCAAGCCTCCTTCAAGGATTCCTTAAGGGATCCTTGAAGGAATCTATACGCTAGAGGGTTCTCAAAAGGTTCCTTAAGGGTTCCTTCGGGGATCTTTTCAGGAATCTATAGCATAGCTGTTCTAAAAGGGTTTGGGGTTTTCATAAGAGTTCTGTGCGGGCTCTACAAGCGCGGTGTCTTTTTGGCTTGGGGTGTATCTTGGGGTTTGCATGTACCTCTTGGCTTGGAACTTATGATTCGAGAAGCTCTAGCCAGAAGTTTCAACTCTCCGAAACCCTCAAACCGTGGAGCAAAGACTCAAAGGGGTCCAAGGGTGGAAGGAAAGTAGTTGGGATAAGTAGTTGGGATGATCCCGAATTAGGAGCTCTTGTCTACAGGGACCATTCATCCTACGTACCTTCATGCTACATTGTGAGGTCCTCGAAAGACTAAAGCGGACCTTAACTGCTATCAGGCTGGCCTCCCGAAGATATTCCACGGCTTCTCAAGGAGGCGTGCGCTGCTGCCGAACTTGGCTTGTCTGGTTCGTTTCATGAAGAGTTGTATATTCATACACGGTCCATGGGGTCTTACAAGGCATTGACAGGTATTTTGAAGGCTTGCAAACGGGTGTTGCTGAGTCCAATATATGCTGCTATAATACGGCTATATGTCCCATCATGGCAACTTAGCAAGAGGCGCGAGGTTTTAGGTTTAGGGCTCCAGGGTGTGATTTTCGGGTCTCGGGTTTTGGAAGTTTTAGGCTTGGCAGCTTTTCTAGACTTTTGGGGTTTCGAGTGTTTTGCTGTTCGTAGGGTTTGGGGTTTAGTGTTTCCAGGTTAGGGTTTGGGGATTGTGGTTCTGTATCGGGAGGTGAACGGTTCGGGGTGTGAAGGATGCCGGATTCAGCGTTTCGAACTCCCGCTGTGGGTTCTTCTAGTTTCAGAGCCGGAGCCCTTGCAGACAAATCCATTTCCAAAGGCCGTGTGGCTCCGCCGCAAGTCTCTGCCGTTCCCCGCATGGGGGCAGTGGTAGTGCTCAGGGGTTTGGGCGTTTGGAGTGTAGGTCTTTGGGGGTTTGAGGGTTGGTTCAGGCTTTCCTAAACTCTGTGCTGTGGCGCCCGGCAAGACACCTCACCAGCGAAAGCAGAGGGAGAATGTGCATCGTTCGCCTCCGCACTTTCAGCCCTGAATCGACACACCAATGCTTGTAACGGGAACCGTGAGCAAGACTTCGGGTTTCCAGAACCCTCGAACCCCACAGCCCTGAAAGCCTTCAACTCGAGCCCTACACTCCCAACTTTCCGTCTGAGGCCAAGCAAGAGGAAGCAGCCGCCATGCTTGAGCGGAGGCGGGTGCAACAAGGGACCCTCCCTTCCCAAGTTTTTAGAGCCCACCACATTCTGTTGTTAGTGTTATTGTTGTGATGACTATTGACTATTACGATTATCATGATTATTGTTATTTGTATTTTCAGTACTATTATTATTATTATTGTGGTTCTGATCCCTGGCCGCTTGGAGGGAAGGCAAAGCTGCTGCCGGCAAAGCTTCGGCCAGCGCTGCCGCCACAGGCGGTTGAGGGTCGTATGAAGGTTTACGGCGGTTTAGGGTTTAGGGTTTTGGGTTTTGGGATTCCAAGCGGGTTTCGGGGTTGAGGGTTGAGGATTCGGTCCAGGGTTGGAGGCCAAGGGTTGAGGGTTCGTGGGGAGATGTGGGCAACACTCAAGAGTTTAAGGTGGGACTGCACGGTCGAACGTCAAAAAAGGCTCGGCGTTGTAAACCCATTCGTGCACAGTCCGTCGTGTAGGAAGCGAGGTCCAAGCATTGAAGCAGCCCGTAAGTTGGAATTCAGGTCTTCAGGTGTTTATGGTCCCTTGCAGATGTCTGTGGGTAGTATCCCGTTTAGTTTAGAGCTCTGAGGGTGGTTCCTGCTATGTCAAAACGCATGAAGGTGCCTGACTGTTTCCCGACCGCACGCGGCTTTTTTTTATCTCAGCTATAGCAGATACCATATCAAAGCCAGGATTCGGCTTTCAAGAAATTTCGGGCATTTCTTTGATGTTGAATTGGGGGAGCTTCTGGCTTGCAGGTTTAGGAGGCGGCGTCTGCTTGTCAGGCGGTTTTTTCAGAGCTTCACCTGGGTTCAGGGTTTATTGAGGCTTTGGGCATACTGTTTTGGGGTTAGGGTGTACGGTTTAGGGCTAAAAAAGGGTTTAGGGGCACACGCAGCTCGGCTACAAAGCCTGCCGCCATAGACAATGAAAGCCAATGCACAATGCAATTGTAGACCTCTGTAGATCCCGCCGTCACCTCGATTGGGTAGGGAGCCCCTGAACCCCCCAGACTTTGTTCCCCTGCGTGCGCGTGAAGCAAGCAACCTACCCTAAACCCTAAACCCTGAACCCTAAACCCTAAACCCTAAACCCTAAACCCTAAACCCACCAGTCATCACGCTTAAAAAAAAAACCCTAAACCCAAAACCCTAAACCCCTGAACCCTAAACCCTAAGCTTTTCAGGTTCAGGTGCCGGTCGGAAGGGGAAGCGCGCCACGGCAGGGGGCCCAGGGGGCCCTCCCTGCGGTTCAGGCTCTTCTTTGGGAGTTTCCGAAGATTCGGGGGGTACCTTATCTTTGGGTCCTCAAGGGTTTAGGGTTTAGGGTTTCAATAAGGACCCTACTCTTTGGGGCACCATATTCGGGTCCTCCTATTTTCGGAAACCCTCATTTGGGTTCATGTTCAGGAACGTAAGTGGGACTTTCCGTGAGGAGCAGCGAGGGACCCGGCCCAGGATTGAGCATTAGGGTTTCACCTAATTAAAGGCAACCTTTCAAGGAGCCCTAAACCCTAAACCCCTAAAAACAACTTTAAACTCCTAAACCCTAAACCCTAAAAACATCTTAAATTCCTAAACCCTAAACCCTCAAAAAAACCCTAAACTCCTAAACTCTAAACCCTAAACCCCTAAACCCCTCCCTGAACCCTTGAAGGGCCCTTGGTGGTCCGGAGTGGAGCCCAGGAGACGGTGGCCGAGGAGCAGCCAACGCCTTCAAAGAAGGTGAAGAAGGTTCCTAGAAGGGTGAGAGTTTGGGGTTAAGGGTTAAGGGTTTGGGGTTACGGGCTTAGGGTTTAGGTTTTAGGGTTAAGGGTTCAGGGTTTAGGAGCTTAGGAGTTTAGGGTTTAGGGTTTTAGGGTTTTAGGGTTTTAGGGTACTTTCAGGTCGATTTCAGGGCCGATGGAAGACTCTCCCCTAGTTGTGGGCGCTCCTGCACTCGTGCTTGGGGCATCTCACAGTTAAGGCTTCCCCCCAATTGAAGCCCAGAGAGAAGCTCCGAACCAAGTTCCGAACCGAGCCTTCCCGCCTAAAGTCCGTTGGAAGTCATCGCCCGAGTCCTCGAAATCCCACATGACCAAATATAGAGGCGCCGAACAGTAAACCCTAAACCCGAAACACTAAACCCTAAACCTTAAACACTAAACCGTAAACCCTAAACCTTAAACACTAAACCCTAAACACTAAACCCTAAACCCTAAACCCTAAACCTTAAACACTAAACCCTAAACCCTAAGAATCCTGTCAATGGAGGTGCCCATGGTTTCCGGAGCCTTCAGCGAGCCAAGCCTTGAACTCTAACCCCCAAAGGTTGATGGAGGGGCAGGAATGATTTTTGCTTATACTACCATTATTTTTTTTGCTATTATTATTCTTATTATTGCTATTACTATTCTTATTAGTGCTATTATTGCTATTATTATTATTGCGATAATTGTTATTCTTATAGCTATAGTTGCTGTTGTAACTGTAACTACTACTGTTCTTCTTGATATATTTGTACTATATTGTGCTATAATACCCGAAGCCTTGCTCCAATCATTAGGCCCCAAGCCCGAAGCTCAGGAGCACAAAGCGAGCTTAAACCCTAAATCCGAGACCCCAGCCCTAAACACCCTACGCCCTATGCCTACACCCTCCACCCGAAACCCCAACCCGTTTTGGGCCCCTTTCCTTGAAGTTCAAAGCAGGCGCCAGTCGCAGAGGAGGCCGAAAGCCTCCCGAAGCCGAAAAAGAAGGTCAAGCAGGTTGGATGCGATCAGGCTTTTGGTGTTTCGGTCCTCGGAGTCTTCGGGCTTAGGGCTTTCGGATATTGAGAGTTTTTGTGCGATTATAATTTAGGCTTTCAGGATTTTAGGGTTCAGGGTTGACTGCAAGTTTGTGGGGTATCCCGGAATGGGACACCTTGATTTTCAGACTCCTCCAGGACTTCTGACCTAGACGCCGCGCCCAAACGCTCCTTCTCAGGTTTCATGCTTTTAGTTCCCGGAATTCGGACCCCGAAGCGAGGGGCCGAAATTTCAGAACCACCGAAAGCCCTCAGCCCAGATCCCTGAGCTACAAAACCCGGGCCTAGCAGACCCCTTATGGTACCCTTTGTACAACCCTAAACTCTAACCCTTAAACTCTGAACCCTCAACTCTAAACCCCCAAAATCTAGAAACCCTGAACACCCTCAAAACCCTAAAACCCCAGAAACCCTAAAGACCCGCAAAACCCTAAAAGCCCTACAAAACCCTCAACAACCCTAAACACCCTAAAAACCCCAAAAAGCTAAACGCCCAGAGCGTTGGCCCTGAGAGGAGCCAGCCCAGGAAGAGCCCGGGCCCGCGAAGAAGAGGAAGAGACAGGCAGGTGGAACAGTACTAGTAGTAGTAATAGGTATGGTTGTAGTAATAGCAATAGCAATAGCAATAGCAATAGCAATAGTAATAGTAATAGTAATAGTAATAGTAATAGGAATAGCAATAGCAATAGTAATAGTCATAGTCATAGTGATAGTGATAGTAATAGCAATATTATTAGTAATAGGAAGAATGTAACAGTAATAGTAAGAGGTATAGTTGTAGTAATAGCAATAGGTATAGTAATGGTAATAGTAATAGTAATAGTGATAGTGATAGTAATTGCAATAGCAATAGCAATAGCAATAGTAATAGTAGCAGTAATAGTAGCAGTAATAGTAATTGCACTAGCAATAGTGATAGGAAAAGTAATAGTAATAGTAACAATAGCAGTAATACTGATAAGGGGATTCAGAAGGGGTTCTTTTTGGGGGACGCCCTCAGGGTTTCTGTCAGAGTTATTACAGGACTCACTGGGGTTTTGGGATTTAGACTCTTGGATTAAGGTGTTTAGGGTTTTGGGTTTCCGGCTGTAACTTTTTTTTGAAGTTTGCATGCAGGCTCTGCTTCAGCTCACATGCCTGTTTCTTCTTCAACCTCGCGACTCTGTGCTGGTGTTGCTTTTGCTAAGGTTCGCGAGGACGAGTCTATTCAACCGTATCCACCAAAACTAACAGATGAGAGCGTCCCTCGCAAGAACATGCTGGAATGAGTGCTGCAGTCGGCTCGTAACACCTTAAAAAAAACCCTGTAACCCTTGCAGAAATCAGCTTCATTGGTTGGGGCAACTCGAAAATCAACACTTTGTTGCAACCTGTGTGCTTTCAGCCTGCAGCAGCCGTTTTGCACGCATGCGGAAGCTGAGTCTTACTGACTTACTGCCTCAATCCGTGTCGACGGCACCGTGCAATTTCTAATCAGGGACAAATTGCTGAACCATTTGGCTTGCCATGCGCTTTCAGCCGAGCTGGACAACACTGGCGTTGGTGGAAAGGTGCACTACTAGATTTGCCCACTTACTCCTCACGTTCAACAGCGCATCCGCGGCAACCTGGGTTGTTTGTGTTGTTTTGGCGCAAGTGTTGGGCTCCTGCTGCATGTGCTTTTGATGGTGCATGTCGCCCTTACCCGGGGAAAGCTGCTGCACCATCACTGCAGTCCCCTTTGCACTGTTGGCCTGGTGTGAGGGCCGGTCTGCTGGTGCCGCCGTATCTTTTCTGCGGAAAGGCTCTACGCCACCGCGGCGGCGCGACTTGGTCGCGGTCCTGGGTCCCTTGAGGCCAATGTGTCCAGGTGCAGGACGCATGACAGCAGGACAATGGGCTATGTGCCTGTTGGGGGACCGGGACCGTCGCGGGCCCACCGGCAGGCTGCATGGGGAGGCCTCTTGAGTTGCAGCGTGTGGCTGGCTTAGGTGTCAGGCACCATTATCAACAGAAACGGAAGCGCGCCAGCAGTGACACAGGTCGTCATAGCGTGTGTCATCAGAGTCTACATTGGTGACTCTTTGGTGTCATTAGTGGTAAGAATAGGTAAGAATAGTCGTAGTGTAGTAGTAGTAGTAGTAGTAGTAGTAGTAGTAGTACGAGTAGCAGTAGCAGCAGTAGTAGTAGTAGTAGTATTAGGAGGAGGAGGAGGAGGAGGAGTGTAGTAGTGTAGTAGCAGTAGTAGTAGTAGTAGCAGCAGGAGTCGTCGTCGTAGTGGTAGTGGTAGTGGTAGTGGTAGTGGTAGTGGCAGTGGCAGTGGCAGTGGTAGTGGTAGTGGCAGTGGCAGTGGCAGTGGTAGCGGTAGCGGTAGCGGTCGCGGTGGGGGGTGGTAGTGGTGGTGGTGGTGGTGGTGGTGGTGGTTGTAGTGGTAGTGGTAGTGGTAGTGGTAGTAGTAGTAGTAGCAGCAGCAGCAGCAGGAGTAGTAGTAGTAGTAGTAGTAGTAATATAGTAGTAGTAGTAGTAGTAGTAGTAGTAGTAGTAGTAGTAGTAGTAATAGAGTAGTAGTAGTAGTAGTAGTAGTAGCAGTAGTAGTAGTAGTGGTAGTGGTAGTGGTAGCACGAGCAGGAGCAGGAGCAGGAGCAGTAGCAGGTAGCAGTAGCAGTAGCAGTAACAGCAGCAGGAGGAGCAGCAGCAGGAGGAGCAGCAACAGGAGCAGGGGAGCAGGAGTCCGTAGGAGTAGGAGCAGGAGGAGGAGGAAATACCGCCGAGTATGATAATCTTGGAGTTGGTAATCCCAGCGGTAACGGCAGTCGCAGGAAAGCCGATAAACAACAGCAATGGTGGCAACATGTTGAAGGGCTTTCCGGATCTCAGCAGCTGCGTGCCAGTCATCTGCAGGAGACCGCAGAAATTGCAGAGGCACCGGCTGAGCCTGCCTCTTCGAAGAAGCCAAAGAAGTCGCCGATAAAGGCGAATAGCAGTTTAGGAGGAGAGAGTGGGCTTTCCGTGTCCAGCAAGAAGAGTATGCATTGAAGGGTGCTGAGAGTCGCCGTCTAGCAATGTGACCTAATTTCTTTGCGATGCATGCCGAAGTCTTGCAGGGGATGCCTTGTTGAAGTTATGAAGGCTTTTATAGAAAGCACCCTCATCCTCTGGCCCGCATGTACCCCAGAAGAATTTCTCGCAGATATTTTTGGCTGCGGGGTCGAATATAGGAGTCAGAATAGCATTCCCAAAATAATTGATCATTGCGAGCTGATGAGCAAGAACTCCCCTAACATCGAGTTCCGCTTGAGGTGGTAGCGTGCCCACGCCGTAAACCCAACAGACACTTGATCCCACATCCTCAAAGGTCGGACAGCTTGCGACCCCCAAACTCCGACTCAAACCCCGCAGCCTACAACACCGAACCCTAGAACCCTTGACCCCAAACCCTAGAACCCTCAGCCCGAAATCTGAAGCCCCGCTGAACCTCTGTCGAACCGTCATGCGAGACCTTCTTAGGAGCCTGTATCGGAGCCCTTAAAGAAACCTTAAACTCTCAACCCGAATGCCCGAACCCAAATAAAAAAGACCTAAACCCTGCACATTTAAGCCCTGAAACCTTAAACCCTAAACCCCTCAACCCCTGAACCCTAAACACCTCAACCCTAACCCTAACCCCATGATACCCTTATAGCATCCTTATGGATCCCTTTAAAAGAACCCCTATAGATGCCTTTAAGGGAACCCTTAAACCCGAAGCCAGGTGAAGAAGGAGCCCGAAGTGACCGCTTCTCCCAAGAAGCCAAAGAAATCTTCGGGGAAACTCCCGGCCGGGGCTTCGGGGGTTGAGGGCTTGGGGCTGAAGGGTTTTAGGGTTTAGGGCTTAGGGGTTTAGGGGTTGAGGGGTTGAGGGGTTTGGGGGTTTAGGGGTTGAGGGGTTATTGAGGGGTTATTGAGGGGTTTAGGGTTTGGGGTTTGGGGGAGCTTTGTGAGGGTAGGGCATTGGGGTTTACGGTTTAGGCGTTCTCAGGTTTGGGGGTTTTCGGTTCAGGCGTTTGGTTCAGTGTGGGGCTCAAAATCCCTGAACCTAAGTAGGAAAGATGAGAGCCCCTGTCGCGATGGGGAGTTTAGCCAAGCTTAGGATCTAATATTGCTATTTGTTTACAGGATTGTGATGAGTATGACATGTTGATGAGTAGTGTTCTGACATTTCCTTATAAATGTTACTATGATGGCTTGTACTACGAGTATCATCAGATTTCACCATCACCTTCATCATCATCTTCTTCTTTTTTCGGTCTTTTTTTCGGTCTTGTGTCTTTTAGAGCTTCAGGACTTGATTTACGGCTGTATGAGCCTTAGGGCTTAGAGGTTTTGGTGTTTAGGGCGTCCAGTTTCAGATTTCTGTGGGCAGCATCGTGCATGAATGGCGAGAGCTTCAGTGGTTCAGGATGTTGAACAGCGGTTCATCTTTCGAGGCGCACATACCCTGAACCCTAAACTCGCACCATAAAAGCCTTAAGCCCTAAACCTTGAACTTCCAAATGCCGAGAGTGGCACGGTCTTTCAAGGTTACCAGCATATCTTGCGGTCAATGCCCATGCGCCCTACATCTCGCCTCCCGGCACCACTTCTTCGGCAAGCAGATGCATTCGGTTCGCCAGATCGGATGAATAGCCTAGTATGTCGCGGCACGAGCGGACAGCAGTGCAAACTTTACCGTATCAGCTAAATCAAGCTAAGTTCGCGTGCCAGAGGCCTTTCCGAGGCACAGGCAGGAAGTGAAACACGTTAGTCGAGCGTAAGCCAAGTGGGACTCTTCGTCTGAGCTGTGCTTGGATGACGATGGTGACAACGCCGGCAAGCCTTGCTTTTGCTCTCGTTTTCCTCCTGCTTTGTCGTCTCCATCTGGCAACCATGCTGGGTTTCTTGGCCGTGACTGGTCTTAGTATCATCGCCGGCTCTTTGATCCTGACTTATGTCCCTTTTCTGTCTTCAGGCCCGGATGACGACGATGAAAGTATTGCTGATCCTCACTGTATTGCCAGCGTTGCTGGTGTTGCTGTGATTATTGTTAATGTTTTTTATTGCTACTACAGTTCTACTTGTGAGTATAGCTCAGTGTAGTTGTGATGGTACACTGATTGTCGCAAGTGGTACTATGATCACTGCTTTAGGTTTCAGGGTTTAGGGTTGACCTGGGTTTTATATTGCTGTCGCGGCCGTTCGGATGTGACGTCGAGACCCAAGCGGCAGGCGGATTAAACAGCCTCCTGCGGCTTCACGGAGGGCCTCGAAGAGGCCCCGCGAGTTTCGGAGTGTATATATATATATATATATATATCATAGTATGTTATGTTGTATGGTTTAGTATTATACAGTCTATAATCTATGGCATATAATGCACGGGGCTTAGGACTCGGAAGGGCAGGAAGCCTTTGTTCCTGATCTCGAGGCCACCTTTGAATCCTGGGCTTCCACGTTCTCCTCAGGGCGTAAGAGTTCAGGTTTTGCTAGGGCTTAGGGTTTAAGGTTTCGGGTCCAAGAGGATCTTTTAGGGCCTTGTTCAGGGTGTTGGGTGCTCTCTTCGTCTTGTACGAGTTTGGCACATAAGCCTCAACGCCTCGTAGCATCAGCCTTCTAAAACGTGCCCCACATGTTGGGGCCAGAGTACTTACCAATAGTCTTAGTAGCTGAGTGGACACACTTTACACTTTTTGGGATAGTATTACCCACTATAAAACTGAAAGTGTACACATCTTGGGGCTTAGGAACTCAGCAACTAAGTAGTCGTCCGCAGGGTTCCTCATTCTCAGTCTACTGTCAGGTACCCGAAAACCTTACTTCAAATTCCTAGCGCTGAAGAACTACTTCAGGGGTTCCTTGTTTTGATTTCTGTGTATAGGTCCTTGAAAGGACAGGTTATTTGGGGTTAAGGCAGTCCCTGGAACCTCCACAGTCAACCCCAACCTCTAAACCCGAAGCTCTAGAAATCCACTCTGCCTAAACCCCAAGCCCGCTGCCTTAAACAAAGAAAGCCTGGAAGCTCCAGCTGTACTGGGGCGTGAGGTGAGGATCTGATGTCAGCGTGCACCTGCTCGCGCCCCGTCGCTTCGAAAAAGCCAAGCTGGACTGCTTTACCAGTATCATCACCATCATCACAGCCATTGCCATCATCATCGTCATCATCATCATCATTATCATCGTCGTCGTCATAGTCATCATCGTCCTCCTCCTCATCGTCATCATCACCATCATCATGAGACACAACCAGCGTCGTCGTCACAGTCGTGGAAATCATCATCTCCATCACCGTGACCAAGTTTGTACTCTAGTCATGGCGGGGCTATGCTGATGGCTGTGATGGAGGTGATGCCAAGACATTGTTGCTCCGACTGATCTTTGTGCCCTGATCGACTTTGCCCTCGTGGCGACAACAGGCTGCACAACTGAGACCCTAGAACTAAAGTGTAGTGCCCCTGAGTGAGGAGACCATAGTCTCGACGCCCCAAGAGGGGTTTTCCGAGTGTTTAGGGTTGCAGTGTCCCTTCAACGTGGCTTAGAGGATGATCAGCGTCGAACCTCCTTAGGAAGCCTTCTCGGGGTGAGCATGGTGTGACCTTGTATGAATGTCATGGCTGGTGTTGCCAGCAATGTCAGGGCCGCTACTGCCAGCAGTACTGTTGCTGCTACTAATGCATGTGCTATCACTGGTGCTGTTGCTCTAACTGCTGCTACTGCTGCTGCAACTTTCGGTTTGGGTCGTTCTTCTTGCTGTCAGTATCGGTACCAGTGTCACTATCAACAGCATTCTGCTTACCCCAAGTTTAACACTTTTCAAGCAGTTATGTTCACTACGAGCGTCATTGTGATCTTGATTACTGGCTGCTGGTACGGCTATCTATTTATGGCTTCTGACTTTTTTGATCTCTTGTTGCTGTTATCCTCTGGCTGTTTGGCTCCAGCGCCTAAGCCCTCACCGCCATGGCGCGTGTCTCGGGGGTCCGCCGATTCCTCGCTGCCTGCCTGGCCGCAGGCCGGGGATTCGAAGCAGAGTTTACAATTGCAGTTTGCTGTTCGTATTTAGGATCTCTGGTTTTTGATGTTCAGGGTTTTAGGGTTTGGGGGTTTAGAGTTTAAGATTGAGGCGTTTGGTATTCGTAGTGCTGTTCCTGGTGTTGCTAGTTGCCGTGATCATCATGATCATGGTGATGATGCTGATACTGCTGGTGCTCATGAGGATGATGATGATGGTGGTGGTGATGATGACGGTGCCCGTGGTGGTGGTTTTGGTGGTGGCGGTGCTGGTGATTGCCACTGTTCTTTGTTCAATCGCAATGTATGTAGTACGTATGTATGTAGCATTAATTGGCATCATTGGGGCTGTTCTCATTTCGTCTTGTTGCCCTAACTCGTGACCCTAGGCCCTGAACCCTCCACCAAACCCCAGACCCCAAACCCTAAACCCAAATTAGTACTTTTTCTACATTTTTTTTGAAGCCATCGGAGGCGGCGCCCTGATTTTCGCGGCCTCTCGGGGTTCGATGCCCAGTCCGAGGGGTGGCTCACGGTTTGCGGGGTTACCACAGGAGCCCCAACTATGGCTTGCCATGAGGGTTACTGAGAAGGCTACCATAAGGGGCCACTATCAGGCTTGGCATTTAGGGGTTTAGGGTTAATATAAGGGTTATTGTAGGGGATCTGTAAGGGGTTTGGGGGGTTTCAGCGTCTGGCTTGCGGTTCCAGCAACCCTCTAAAATCCGACCTCCGACCCACACCGACCACTCCTGTGCACCTCATACTATTCAGGCCAGGACAGTCTTTTATCTGATCGTTTTTGTATGGACTTGTTCTCATGATCATGAAAGGTTCGGCGCCCTTCAGTTTCTGAAGGTTGTGGTGCTCAGGGCTTCCGACTCATTGGTTTTGTGGAAATGCAGGACGTAGGGGCTTAAGGTGCGGGGTCAGTGCACCAGGGATACTTTGGGGAATGCTCTGGGGGCTGCAGGCATCGGGTTTCGGGGTCCAGGATGACCCCACATGTGCAGAAAACCACATGCAAGCATGCGAAACGAAAGTAGCTGTAGGAGGTTGCCTGTGGCGGCAGCAGAAGAAGAAGCTTTACAGCAGCAGCGACAGCAGTTGCAGTAGTAGTCATCCGGCCTGACCTCCTCCTTCCCTTGTGTCGTTCCCCGGTCGGAGATCCAAAGCCGGTAGACGCAAGGCTCTGAACCTAGTGCTTTCGTGGGAGTCCCGCCGTCTGCACGGAGCCCGAGAGTGCGAGATGTGTTTTCGGCTTCGGAAAGTTCAAAGGTTTATGCTTCAGGAGAAACAAATGCAGAGATGTTGAGAGGTTGACCAGACTAGAACGCACCCGGTAATGGTTTTGGACGACCATCATCGTGGCACTTACTTACAGGGCTTCGAGTCACAGAGTTAACATTTCCGACGACTAGAGTGACGAAGGAGGGGCAGCTGTGAGGAGGCGCAGGAGGAGATGATGCTGAGAATTATGCAGGTGACCATCCCGATTATGCTGATTGTGGCGGTGATGGTGGTGTTGATTCTGTTGATGATCGCCACGACGACGAGGATGATTTGTTTTTTGGTGATGATCTTGATGACAGTGGTGATGATGATGACGATGATGACGATGATGGTGGTGGTGGTGGTGGTGGTGGCGGCGACGATTATGGGGACGGCGATGACGAGGATAGGTGACAACGAGACGGAGGATGTGTAGGCTGCTGCTGCCCCTGCTGCTGCTGCTGCTGCTGCTGCTGCTCGAGACGGGCATCAGCAGCCTTGACATGGAGTGCAAGTTTGCAGGTGCAGATTAGCGTCTTGCTCGCTGATGCAATAAATTCGCATAAAACGCCACTGCAGACGTGCAGGGTTTTAGATGCCTGGATGTCCTTGTGACTTCTTATGGCTTATGACCGCTTTGCAAGCATTTGCAGGCTCAGGTAGAAGTTTCTGTGGGAACTCACAAGCATGGCGGACTTCAAGTTGAAGAAACAATCAAGGCACCAGAGTTGCCCCTGCCCCCTGTTCGTGGCACTGTTCAGCAGAATCCATATATTCGAGTCTGCTTTTGAAGCGTCTTCACCTTTCTCGCCTTCTAATGGTCAAGTTTCGACGATGAATAACATCAGAAACCACAGCAGGTTTATGAAACTATTGAGAGTAGTTGTGATTGTGATCACCAGGATAATATGAACAATCGTAATGTTCATGCGCGTGATGACCACACTAACACAACAGGAGAAAAACGCCAGCTTAAGAATGCGGTCGGAATAATGAGTAAGAGAATCCGGAAGAAGGAATTTATGGTCCCTGTGATAACTGCATCGCAATATGCCCCGAAAGCCTTAAACCTATACTCTAAAGCCTAAGCCCCAACAGCCCATTCTCACTTTCTCAGGCACCGATCTCTGCTGGAGCCGATGGCACTTCTCGTGAGGCCCGTCTCTTTAGCACTTTAGCGGCCGGTGGGTTCAGGGCCTCAGGGTTTTCTGGTTTAGGGTTTAGGGTTTAGGGGTTTATGGTTTAGGGCTTAGGGTTCTAGGATTTGCGGCTTGCGGTTCTGCGGATTCGGCGATGGGGTTAAGGCCTTGCGTGAAGAGCATACGGCTTGGGATCTAGGTTTTAGGGCTTAGGTCTGGGGCTTCTTGGCCTAAAGCTCCGTAAGCCTTAGGCACTGAAGACGCAGCCCTCCGAACCCAGACATAAAGCCCAGGGGCCCAGCCCGGGAACCCTGAAAGCTCAACCCAATGAGCCAAACGATCTCCAAACACTGCGGCGTGGTCGAAGGCCTCCGCAGTGGTGATGCGAAGTCAGGGTGGGGACCCTGAGAAGCCAGGTCGAGGGATCTTCGTTGTAGGTGTTTAGCTGGTGGGCTTTCGGGATATTTTTGATGCTTCAGAAGTACATCGTTTGCGTCGACTAGGATGCTGTTGGTAATGATGATTGTGTTGCTGATGTTGGTGATGGTCACAGTGAGCATGTATGCCTCGGTGTTGCGCATGATGACGGTGGTTGTAACGATGGCAATGATCATAGTGATAGTGCTGGTGGTGGTTGTCATAATGAGACTGACAATTTAAGGTGGTGGATGGTGATTCAGTGCGTGTCGCCCACGGCAAACGGGGGGTGGCATGGCATGGTGATGTTAGCGGCTCTGCTGCCACTGGTGGATCAGGACGGTTGAAGCGTGGAAGCTAAGCTCCGCAGAAGGGCCCCAAAAAACACTTTCGAGGCCCGACACCTAAAGTCCAAAGCCTGATGAAACTCCCTAACCTTTGAACTGCTTGACTTCGACATCCTCAAGACCCGAAAGCCCTGAGCCCGGGACCTACTGATAATGAAAAGCAGCAATAGTGAGAGCCAGAATTATGATAATAGCAAGAGTAATGGACACAAAGGAGAATGAGTCATCATACCAAGAGAAAGCACCCTTAGCAGAACAAAGGGTAGCACGAGTAGAAACAGTAATAGCAAACAACAGTACGCAACACTAATAACTATCGGAGACGCAAAAGTTAGTAGTAGGCATAATCCTATTCCCTGAGCCCTTGAACGCTAAGACAATAGAAAAACCCCCCAAGAGCCCTGATGGAACCATTCTGGTTCCTTTCTCCCTGAGCCCTAAACCCTCAACCCTCAACCGCAAACCCTAGACCCTGATCCCCAAAACCGGAAATCATCCCACAGTCCCTATAGTAGCCCGAATAGGAACGCTTACAGTAACCCTTTAAAGGAGCCCTTAAAGGAGCCCCCCTCACGGCAACCCTTTGAAAAAACCCTAAACCCTCCGAGGCCAACAGGGCCGCAACGTCTTCGGCGACCGCGTGCTGCACGGAAAGCCACAGGTCGGCTGAGAGCTCTTGTTTTGGGTTTAGGGTTTTGGGGTTTAGGGTTTAGTTCTTTTTTGGGAGGAGTCGGGGCTTTGAAAGGGTTCCTTCAAGGGTTCTTCCTTTGAAGGGTTGTTTAGGGGCTTCCTTTGAGGGTTCCTTTGAGGATTTCTATAGGTTGATATTAGGGGTGTCGTTTCAGGGTTCTAAAGTTAATTTGAGGCTTCTGAAGGGTTCCAGAGGGTTTAGGGTTCTAAAAGGGTTCTATGATGGGCTTGGAGATTTTAGTGTGGCTTTTGTGGGTTTGGTTGTAGGGTGCTTGTGGGATTTTGGTATGGTGCTTTTATCTTCCGGTTGTTGCGTCGTTGTGATCCTGAGCTATTTGTCTTTCCCATGGTCTCGGTCCTAAACCCTCAACCCTATAAACCCTAAACCCTCATGGCAATGACAACGAGGATGGCGATTCTAGTTTATCTTGACGACAAGTCCAGTGACATTGTCAAGGTTGGTACACCAGCAACCCTTGACGTAAACCCCCGCGTCATTACTGTCTGTAATGAAGTGTTAATAAGCTACTACGGACAATAGGTTCGATATCAATATTAGTATGGTCATTATCATTCTCACCATTAGTGCCAGTGCGAATGCTATCATTATTATTCTTGATGTCGCAATCATGCGTACCGCTGCAGGTCAAAGCCGCCAAGCGTGCGGCGCGATGGCGCTCGCGAAAGAAGTACGGCAGGGGCCACGGGCATCAGAACCTTGGGGTTTCGGGTCTTGGGTTTAGGATCAACCCTGGACCGTAGCCAGTTGAGTGCCAGAGCTTGGCGGACGTAATAGAGTCAACTCAACTTAAACCCTGAACCCTAAACCAAAAAAAGCTTCAACCTTAAATAGTAATGTTTAACTCGAGCCCCCAAAGCCCTAAACCCCACACCCCTAATGTTTAACCCGAGCCCCTAAACCTCGGAAGCCGATGTGTTTGTTTCTCAGCACTTCCAGGCTCCTACACCGCGCGCCAGGTGCCGCGCAGGCGGGATGCTCGCGGAGCTTTCGTGGTTTAGGGTTCCGGAGTGTAGTGTTTAGGGTTTCTCGGGTTTCGGATTCAGGTTTAGGGTTTAGGGTTTTCTGGTTTTAGGGGTTTAGGGTTTTCTGGTTTTGGGGTTTAGGGTTCTGGGGTTCGGGGATCAGTCTTTAGGGTTTTCGGCTTTTGGGGGAAAGGGTTCACATCATCCTGGAAATCCTTTGTGTCCGAGACAGCCTCAAAGTTTCGGCGACTGTTCGCAGTGCCGCTATATATGAAATCCCGAAGTCCAAAGCCTTACGGCTTGCATCCGTATGTAGCTACGGTTTAGGGCTTTGTAGTACCAAAAAACTCCTTTTCTGAACATTTGAGAGCAGGCCAGTCACCTCTAATTACAGTGGTTTGTTGTTCCTGAAACTCGAAAATAGAAGCCAACCCAAGCCCGCAACTTTAAACCCGAAGCGAACCCTAAGCCCTAAACGGTAACACCTTAACCACAAATCCCAAACCCTAAGCCCCAAACCCAAAACCCTCAACTCTCATCCCATAGTGCATATAGGAACCTCAAGGAACCCCAATGCTCCACATCTCCATCAGGTATCCCCTGTACGACATCCTCGAGGCTGGGTTACTTTAAAGGGTTGCTGCAAGGGTTCGTATAAGGGATCTGCAAGGCCTGCTGCAAGGACTGTGGGATGGGTTTAGGGTTCGGAGTTTGGGGGTGAAGGGATTTAGGGTTTAGGGTTTAAGGTACTCGTAAAGGGATTTACAGGGGTTCCTTTAAAAGGATCCATGAGGTTACTATAAGGGTATCAAAAGGTTCAGGGTTTTCGGGCTTAGGGCTTTATCTCAGGGCATCCGGATTTGCGCGCGGATCCCCCGAGCTACCAGGGTCGTAGTTTGAGAGCTGGGTACACTCGGATAGGTCATTCCCTGAAGCGGTTTAGGTTTTGGGAGTCTAGGGTTTAGGATTTAGGGTTTAGGGTAGTCCCCTCTCTGTGGTTCTTCTGACAGAGCTAGTTATACTGACATATCCGCACTCGCTCCAAACGTTTATCCCGATTTATCCCTACACCCGCAGGCCCTCCTCCTGCCGTCAGACCCTGAATAGTAGAATCCTGCTTCAGAAGGACCCGTAAACGAGGCCCCTTAGTAGAATCCTGCTTCAGAAGAACTCGTAATTAGGCTCTACAAGCCCTTCTAAGCCTGAAATTTTTGAGTTGCCCCCCGAGCGATGCAGGAGCTGTATGACAAGGTTCCGACCTACAGCATCGTCAGTGAGCCGGAGGATGCAACCGACTTTGGGTTCAACCTCCCAAAACCAGAAACCAATTACAGCTTGTTTTCCCATAATTTCCTTGGTGGCAGCAGCTCAAAATTTCGGATTCAAACCTGTCCTGTTTGTGTTCGTATTTAGTGTTGCTGTTACTTTACTCGCCGCTCGGGTCGAAGGCTTTGTTATGGCTGCAAGCCTGGGACCGAAACGAAGGATTCGGGGATCCGGGACTTCCTGTGAACTGAAGATATTTGGTTTGCCAGGGTTGGGGATTTGATAGAGTTTGCTCGCTTTGGGCCTTGGACGCCGAAAGCCCACACCGCACGGCAAGTGGATGCGAAGAGCTCCTATTCAAAACCCTAGACCCATAAGAGAACCCCCTGTTGCAGAATCCCTGACACCCCAGTGCCGACATCCCCGAACCGTCGAGACAGCGCTCAACGCTTGAACTCTAAGATCCACTCCCCAAGCCCTCGACTCTTTCCAAACAAAAAGAGCCCTTGTTGTGTCACTGCGCTGCTCCATGCTTTACGCCTAAACCCTCACCCCTAAGCCCCAAACCGCATAATCCCTGAGGCCTTAAACCAGAAACCTGAAACCCCAAACCCTACACTCCGAAACCCCAAACCTGAAACTCGAAACCCTGAACCCTAAACCCTAAACCCACACAGAGCGAGGAGCCCATGAAGCCAGTCTTCAAGGTGCCAGCCAACGCCTCGGCTATACGGCAGGGACTTAAGTCAATGCAGGGTTTAGGGGTTTCGGAGCCTTTGTGTTTTTGGGGTTTAGGGTTTGGAGAGTGGCGTTTAGGGTCTTAGGGTTTATAGGCTTAGGGTTTAGGGGTTTGGGGAGTAGGTTTATGGTTGTGGTTTGGGGATTGCCTAGATGTTTGGAGCAGAGTTTTGTTGGTGGTTGTTGGGCTGGGAGGTATTTAAAGCCAAGGAGTTGCAACGCCTTAGCGCTTTTTGTTGTAAACGGTTTCCACTGGGTTGAGGTCCTCAAAACCAAGGTGCGTAAATGCTTACAGCACGGTTTTACATGGCATTATGGTGCCGTGGCAGTCTATGGTTAAGCAGCAGCGCTTTTATGAGAAAGAGTTTTTTGGGATACCCTTGTTTCAAGAAATGTCGCGGTTTGACATACATGGCAGGCTGATTTTGTAACCATTCTTACTGAATGAATGATACCCTTGTTTCAAGAAATGCCGGAGTTTGACAGACATGGCAGGCTGATGTTGTAACCGTTCTTACTGAATGCAGAGCACCAATCTCTCGTCGTTCTCGGGACAATACTTGGGGCATCGGGCGGCCGAAGCAAGTGAGGTGACAAGTGAGCTGTGAGTGCTGGGTCTGACTAACGGGTCCTACGATTCCCTCGAAAGTTTCCGTATTCGTAGGAGAATGTGTACCCCAAGCAATCCTGTCCAATCGATACCCTATGACCCTTCCGTACAAACTTGCCCACAAACTTCATGCAACCTCAGAGCATCGGAGCAATTTTGGATATGGGGTTTTAGCGTTAAGGTGTAAAAGGAAGATGTGGGTTTTAGGGATCAGGGTGTAGGGTGTAGGATCTGACCACCGGATTTCTTTCCTCAAACTACCTGCAGACCCCAAACCTTAAACCTACAATTCCCGAAACAGAGCGAGAACCCAGATTCTTGGGCACCTGGTGGGTTGAGTTTGGCAGATGGGTTTTGTTGGTGATTGCCGCTGCGGAGCTGACGGGTTGTGAAGGATGCCGAGTTTTTTTGACGGTTCTTCCTGTCCTGGCAAGAACAGCTCTATCATTGGGGGAAAAGTTAGTCGTACTATGCTGGTGGTAGTGGCTTGTGGTCGTGGTGGTAGTGGTCCGTCGTAGTCGTCGTTGTCGTCGGTCTTTATGCAGTTACTCACGAACATCATGGCCATCGTTGTCATCATCATCGTCATCATCTTCATCATCGTCATCGTCATCGTCCTAATCTTCTTCTCGTCGCCGTAATCATCTGCTTTGATTTTGCACTTGCGAGTTTTGGGCAATCTACTGCCAAAAACTCTGCTCTCAAGCATCCTTAGGACGTCCGTTTGAGCCCATGCGGGATACGGTTGCTACTTGTATATGGGTACAATGGGGTGACTACACCATAGAATCCTGATGAGACATTCCACACGACCTAGCGAAAAAGCAATCTCAGCCCTAAACTCTGGAAAGGGCCCGGGGCCCGAAGCCCTTAATCCCATAGCAAGCCTAGAACGAGACCGGGACCCTAAACTCCAAACCCCGTTTTTGCTAAACCCCATACCCTAGACCCTGAAACAACCCTGCCCCGTTGCAGCTCACGGAGCGGTACCCTTGGGCTGGGGACCTCTCGAAAGTCAACAAGAGGAAGCAGCGAAAGGAGCGGAGTTGTTGCATTTCTGTTTGGCAAGGAGGCCGTGAGCTTCTTCTTTGGGGTCTCTTGGGCTTTGTGGTCTTAGGATTGACGGTATAAGGTTTCAGGTGAAGGTGATGATGACCATGGTAAGATACATTTGCTCTTGTTGCTATTCTTTGTGCTGTCGTACGACACCAAAGCCAACAACAATAAATCTGACTAGCAGACTAACTACTACTCCTATTCCGACCCCTGCGCCCACTCCTTCCTCTCTTCCTCCTCCCGCTGATGCTGCTGCTTCAGCTGACACCCCTAAGCTTGACATCCGGCACCGTCCCGGGCCATCCTCAGCGGAGAGCCGAATCCCTGAGCCCTCCCGTCGCAGGTTGAGACGGACCCCCTGGATCCCCAAACTTCGGGGTTTAGTAAGGGGCAAACCCCAAACCCCCCGCAACCCAAAACGCTTACAGTAGCCCGAATACCCTAGCGAATCCACTTCCGTGTATACTCACGGCCCTGCAGGAGCATGGCATGAACGAAGACAGGCAGGTATCGTCCGCGAGTGATATCCAAGAACTTGTCCAAAACACATTTTCCTGCATAGGTTTTGTTGGACCTTTATACCCCTAAACCCTCAAACCTTTAGCCCGAGGCCCTAAGTTCCAAAGCCGAGGCTCTGAAGCTCAAGATCCCCAGAGCCCTAACACATGGAACGCAAGACACTTAAGACTTCAAGCCTTACACCCAAAACCCTAAATCCTAAGCCTGAGACCTAGGTCCTACCCCGAAGCCCCAATCCCTACACCCTAAACCCCAAGTCCGGAAATCTTAGCCCTGAGCCATACGCTGCGAGCCCTCCCTGTTAATGCCCGAAGTTGACGGGCCTGGGATTTTTTACAGGGGAGCGACACGACATGTTTTGAGAGTTCGGGGTTTGCAGGGCTAGGGGGTTGATTTCATGAGGGTTTAGTGTTGAGAGATGATTTCATCAGGTTTGGGTCTGTTTGGGCTCGACTTGGGGCTTGTTCACGGTTCATGTCGGAGCCCCATTCACTTCGGGTCCTTGCAGGCTCTAGGTTTTTTGTGGCTTGTCAGCCTGTCAGCCCAAACTAAGTTATATTTACCGGTCAGAGTTCAGGTGTAAGACTTGTACGGAAGCCCTAAACCCTAAACCGCTGAACCCTAAGCCGTAAGTCGTAAACCCCAAACCCTAGACAGTAAACCCTAGCCTCAGCAAAAGACTTAGGGCTTAGTGTTCAGGGGTTAGGGGTTTAGGCCCCTAACCTTGGGGCTTAGAGGCTCAGGGCCCCGAAGCCTAAATCCAAACCCTTCAGGCAGCCTGTCAAATCCGAAAAGCCCGCTGCGGGAGGGAGCCAGGAAAGAGAACAGGCCCAACTACGGTTTTTGACGTTTTGGCTCGCTTCCCATGCGACCCTGCTTTTGGAACAACTTTGTGAGCGCCTTAATCAGCGTTTTTTGCTTTGGAACAACAACGACAACTTTCCCGTGCAGATCTGGACGAGCTTCGCACATATTTTTCAACGGCACACAGAGTCGTGGAGGATTTGCGCACACATTGTGCCGAGTCCTTTGCGGCGCTGCACTCTTTTCAGGTTGATATCAAGCAGAACATCTGGATACTTTGTGGCCAGAGTTCCTCGAAGCCCTTGTGGGTATTCATTATCGGTTGCATTGCTCCAAGCGTCACTTAGCGATTCACAAAATTGGATATGTGTTTCACTCCCTGTAGAGCTTTCAAGGCCACCACAAATAAAGATCTTGCGTCACGAAATAGCCGTCAATACATCCAGATATTAAGTATCTGCACTAGGAGGTCGGGTTCGTGAATAAACCCCAACCCCTAGGAACCACGAGGAAACTTGAGACATCAGCCCTATTCATTTCTATAACGGTTGTCCCGAAATAATTCCACATCCTAGAGCCCCCACTTCAGAAGGACCCCCCTCGCCCTGTGACCGATGCGTGACAGGATGGAGCCTCTCTTTGGGGCCTTCAACGGTGTCAACCGGCCACCGATGGGTCCACTCCCCACTGGGTGTGGGAGAGTTCAGGGTTTGGGTAGGGTTGGGGTTTTTAAGGTGCTGGATTCAATCTTGGTGGCTTTTTTCCTTCGGCTCCTGAGTTCGAGGGCTAGAGTTCAGCGTTTGAGGTGGTTGGTGCAGCGCTGCCGGGCGGTTTACTGGATGGCAAGATGGTGATGTTGGTGGTGATAACGATTGGCAATGATAGTGCTGTCGCTGCTGAAACTAGGGGTTGCGATGGTGACGGAAAGGAGGATAAGGTTTTTGAAGGCGATAATGCTGATGAGGAATTTTGGTGATGATGTGCTAAACCCTTCTACGACCCTTGCCGAACCCTTCTACCACCCTTATGGAACCTATCCTTTTAGAGTCCTTGTGGTCCAAGCGCTTCCCCCAAGGCCGATGGGAGAAGTATGAGAAGCGCATGGGCCACCCGACCTACAACTACCCGCTGAGCACTCGGATCGCCTTTTTGGGGGGTTGTCTCAAAGGAAAGATGAGCATATTTAAGTTTGGGTTCAGGGTTGGGGGTTCTCAAGAAACGAGGCTTGCTTCTAGGATCCTCGTTATGATAGTGATGTATTCGTGTGGTGATCTCAAAGAGGGACCCGATATGCATATCGGTCTCTATTCAATTCTCCCTCACTCCCTCCTGCTGCTCTCTCACTCACTCCCTCTCCGGCTCTCGTTCCCTCGCTCGCCTTGTGCACGCAAACATGCATGTGCGCTTGTTGCACACGTCAGGTGCATATATTCACATGTCATGTATGTACGTACACGAGAGTGCAGGAAGGAGGAAGGTGCGTATATTCCGAAGCATGCATTTACATCTATGCATACCTTTGCATGTACGTTCACGCTTGCACATGTATTTGTACAAGAGTGCATGCCGAGCTAGCTGCGAGATACGTGCGTGTTATCTAGCCTGCCAGCCTGCATGCGTTCATGCAGACATGCGTACAGAACTTCTGGGTTCAGGCATGCACCTACATTTGTAGTAATCCGTTTTGGCAGCCCCTGAGAGGAGCTCTTCATCCCCCTGAGACGCTGCATTTTTTGAGGGTTTCGACCGAGGCCTTGGTTGAACAAGCCGCTGATCGGCCACGACATCAAGGCCGCTCGGTCTTCGGATTTCGTGATTGGGGTTTGGGGGTAAGGCTTTCGGGTTTGGGGATTAGGGTTGCGGGTTTGGGGGGGTTGGCGTTTCGGGTTTAGCAATTTGGGGGTTAGGGTTTCGGGTTTAGCAATTTGGGGGTTAGGGTTTCGGGTTTAAGTTTTGGCGTTTTGGGGGTTAGGGTTGAAGGGGCTTGAAGGATCTTAACAAAACGCAGGATCGTTAAAGGTGACATTTTCTTATCTCAAGGTCTGGAGCTCCACCGGGTTCACAGGGTAACTCGGATCTTTAAACCAGGTTCGAAGAGCTTCTATGCACTGCGAGCGGAATTATCCGAAGTTGTTTCCCAAGCCAGAAGCGCACGCTTGTAGGTCTACGGGCATTCGGAACTCCAAACCAGCTCTGAGTAGCAGTAGCAATGCGCACCTGGTGCCATATGCGACTGAACGGAAGCCTTAAACCCGAAGCCCTAAAGTTGACGCCCAAAGCCCCAAAGCCGCCGAGACCCTTAGTCTGAAAACCCTGAACTCAGCCTTAGACCACCCGTGCCTATATTGGGGATCCGTTCCATTTGGGGTTTGTATTATGCAAGAAGAAGAAGCCTTTCGCGTTGCTTCCGGAGAATTCCGCGCAACAGCAGAAGAAGCGATTCCGGCTTGTATTGATAGAAGCTCTCGAGCCCGACGGGCACCAACCATGAAGTCCTACACCCCTGCACTCTTAAGTAGATCCTACAGAGTGCTCAATCGAGCAGGTGCCGGGCGACATGAAGTGGTCCAAGCACCGCCACCCGGAGGTCCAGGGATCAGAGCTTTGGGCCTTCTGCTTCCTAGAGTTTTGGGTTTAGGGGTTTTAGGGTTTAGGGTTTAGGGCTTAGGGTTTAGGGTTTAGGGTTTTGGGTTTGGAGGTTCAGGGTTCAGGAGTTTTAGGCTTCAGGTGAAGAGTTCAGGGTTTGTGCATAGCGTGAGAGCCTGGAGGTTTTTGGGTGATTATGGAGTTTGCCGTTTCGCGGCGAAGGTCCAGGTAGGGTTTGCCCCAAAGCCTTAAACCCTGAGTTATAGACCTTGAACCCAGAACCAAAACCTGCCCTTCCAGTCCTTCCGACTTGCCCTAACCCTAAACCCTAAACCCCCAAACCCCTAAACCCTAAACCCAGGAAGCAAGGAGCTGGAAAAGAGGTTAAACTCCAAACTTGGGCGTGGGCCCTTGAAAATGAACCAAATGGACCGAAGGGTTTTAGAATATATGGGAGTTTCCGAAAATAGGGGACCCTACTATAGTACCCTAAATAGTAGGATCCTTATTATAAGGACCCCAAAATAAGGCACCCCCTATTTTCGGAAACCCCCATATGTCAAAATGTAAACTCCAGGAACCCAGCTCTGACATCTTCAACCTTAGCCACCAGAAAGTAGGAGGCCTTGATGTTACAGCTTGAGCCCTGAGCAAGACTAGTAGGCCTCTACATGAAGCCCTGAACCTACCCAACAGTAAAGTAAAGGCTGACCATGTAGAGTCGAAGTCCTGCTAAAATATGGAGGTCAGAATACTTAAACCCTAAACCCTCATTAGTAATGGTACCCCTTTCCCCCAAAACCTATCAAGGCCCTTACTAATTTGCCGCCCCCATGAACTCTTACAGAAAGCCTTAACCTAAACCCTAAACCCTAAACGTGGTGGTCTTTGGTGAGGGTGATTCGCTACTTGGACTCAGTGTAAGCCTCAAGGAGTTAGGCACTTGACCTGCACTGCGGAGAAAGAGCCATTGCGCTTTAAACGAACCCTAAACTTTAAACCCCAAACCATAAAGTAAAGGAGCATAACGGGTTCCTTTACCGCCGGCCGCCAGAAGTGGCAGAAGAACACGGAGCAGCGCAAGTGGATCCAGTGGGTGCGCCTCTGAGAGCGGGGGAAGGATTAGGGTTTAGGGTTTGGGGTTGGGAGGATTCGGGTTTGAGGTTTGGGACATCACGGTTCGTGGCGCTTCAGGGTTGGGTGCAGGCTAGGGGGACGATCCAGGGTTTATGGTTTAGTCAGGGGTGCGGGATCTCGGAAGCTTGGGGTGTCGGGCGTATTGTGATGTTTGTGCTAACATGTGAAGCGTGTGAGGTCCCTCAGTGCCATACCCGAGAGCCCTTAAAAGAAGACCGCGCCGAGGTGAAGAAGATGAAGAACATGGAGAAGGCTATCTACAGAGATGTGGGCTACGAGCACGAGGCATGGGATCTCGGGCTTTGGTGTTGTGGATTTTGGGTTTGGGGTTTGGGGTTTAGGGTCTGGGGCTTGGCTGTTCCGTTGAATGGCTGGATTCGTCGAAGATCATGCCTGCCATAGTTGTCGTAAGGATGACAAATATGGTGGAAGTGTCGCAAGTCCGTGCAAGTTGTGAGAGTAGCAGAACTTTTTTGTCAGTGAGACTGTCGTTGGCAGTGCGGCTGGTACTCAAAGTTGTCATTTCGAAGTAAGAAAACTTGAACTTTGTTCGCTATAGCTAGATGCACTGCCCTAAACTCCCTAGATTTTCGCTTGAATCCGGGCGCGCAAGAGCTGAAAGCCTTTCACTCCGGCTCCTACACAGGAACTTCCAAGTTCCATGTAGATCTGAGGCAGAAAGGCAGCAAGTCTGCACCCCGAGTCCTCTGGACGCTAAGCTCGAGGGCCCCGAAAACAAGATCCTAGCTCAAACAAAGCAAAAGCCTAAACTAAACGCTAAACCGCAGGAAGACGGCAAGCCGCTTCCTTTCCCCTTCGGCGAGACCCTGGATTGAGTGGGATGCCCACGACCGCACGCCAGCTTTCGAGGAGCCTTTGCAACTGGATAAAGGCTTGTATCAGATTGTGTCCAGAGAGGTGCTATATATCGGGTTCCAGAGCGGCTTTAAGAGGGTCTGTGGTGTTTGTAGAGCGTGATTGGGGTGTTCTTGGTGTTGTAGTAGGGTTCTCAAGTCAGAACCCTGACCCGGAGCCTTTAGAGAAATCCTTAGACGAATCCGTAAGTGAAGCCTTAAAGGAGCCTTCCTGGAGTAGGGTTTTCTTTTGGCTCCGAAAGCTGCACTCACAGCGCTTCGGCGTCGAAGCCGGAAGTTGCAGAAACATGTTGGCAAAGGCTGGTCCGTGCTCCCTGAAGCCTGATAGGGCTAAAGGGGTTCAAGAATAAGGCTTACGGTATAGGGTTTGGGAGGTCTAGGGTTTATGCCCACATGGTAAGCTCGAAACTCAAAGCCTTATACGCAAATCTCAGCCCGTAGGGTTCAAATCTCATTGATCCCTTCGGGGCCCTATCTATCAAGCCCTCCTGTAAGCTTCGTCGTCTTCCCCTCCTCCTCGTCCATCGTCACCATCGTCATCCTCATGGTCACGGAATCCATGGAGATAATGACGATGGTGATGATGATGATGATGACGACGAAGATGTAGATAGAAAGTTAATTGCAGATGACGAAGAAGACCTTTTTGTTGAATTTTTCGCTGGTGCTGGTGGTGACTGTCTTATCACGGTCGGTGATGATGGTGGTGGTGATGATGATGATGAGCATGATGGTGATGATGATCTGGGTGGCTCTGGTTGTGATGCTGGTGATGATATAAAGATCACATCAACGCAGACACGTAGAGTTTCTTTTTTGAAGGTTGCCTTTTGTTGCTCCCAGACAGGACACACCAAAAGTGCACGGCAAGGTATATGGGCCAGTCGTCGAATTCATCCAAGGAATGCATCTTCGGTTCAAGATGTCCCGAAATCCTCCAAGAATGCATTCGGCACCACCATAAGGCACAGTTCTAGGACTCAAGCTCAGCACCTCAAGCCCTGAACCCCTGCCCTGAACCCCGATCCCCGAAGCTTGAGCCCATGAGCATGCAGCTTGCTGCACACTGACACTGGCTGTCGAAACCGCAGCTTTTCAAGCCTTAACTAAGATACTTGGCTGTGACTGTGATGCTTAGCTAACAGAAATCCTAACGCCCAGATTCCTAAGACGTCCAAGCCCTAAACCCCTGCCACCCTTCGCCGCGATTCTCTCATGCGCCCGTGCCCTTGGCATGGCCCAGTGCGACGGATGCGGCGGCGACCAGGGTGCGACTCTTGAGTGCTTGGGTTTAGCAGGTTTGGGGCTTTACAAGGGATTGTAACGGGTTTGCAAATTCTTTCTGGGGAGATTTCTGAGAATTCGGGGTACCCGGCTGGTTTTGGTATATGGTAGCATTTTCACGATCTTGAGTCTTGTGGGTGAACGAATTTCGGCCACGGGTCTGGCAGGGAGCTGGATTCGTAGTTGGTGTCGGTTTAGGGTTTAGGGTTTAGGGTCAGTGACATCCGATATCCTTCACCGGTGGATTTGGACACAGACGAGGCTCTGTCCTCGGCAACCTTTGAAGCCCTGAGAGATCATAAAATGGCAGCCTTACTGATTTCAAACCTTATTCCTCAGGGTTCCTTAAAATCATTATAGTCTAATATAGCCCACCTATTCTAAATAATTTTAACGCCCCTATGTTAACTACGCCCTTATGAAGTCTAAACCTGGGATCCCAACCAGTCAACCTGTAGAACCTGAATCCCTAAGCGCCAAGCCCCCATCGCCCTGCCTCCACCTCAAAACGCTAAACCCAAAACCCCTAAACCTTTAGTACCTATACCCTACATAGTAACCCTTATAGACTTATAGATCCCTTGAATCCTTTTCCCTCAACCATACCCCAATGTAGGGGCCGCAATAATTAGAATAGGATTTGGGGGTCAATTGTACTATAGATATAATAAGGAGCCCCCCAAAACCCTATTCTATTTATTGAGGCCTCTACCCTACACCCCTCTTCAAACTCGAAGAGCCTGGTTCCTTGCTGCGACAGGCTTGGATCCGTCTTCGGGTGCGAGCTCCGGCGTGCGCTGTGCCTCGTTGGACCGGCCCTAGGGCAAACCTTACTCTCCAAACCCCCCATATAACCCCACTTATAACTACCCTAAACCCTATAGAACCCTTAACTTAAAGGAACCCTAAACCCCACTTGCAAGTACCCAATGAGTAGTGCCTTTCCTCAGGCTTTAAGGTTTAGGGTTTAGGGTTAATGGGTAATACCCTTCCTCAGACAGAGCCCCGTGCTATAGCCCCCTCACACCCATTCGGAGGAACATTGGTATGTTTCCTGTGGCTTGTCCTCTTTGTGCTCTATGCGGCCGTGCCGGAGGGTGATGCCAGGCGAGTGATTCGGGTTTAAGCTGAGTGTTGAGGACTTGGAGCTTTGGGGCCGTGAGTCTTGGGATTCCGAGCCTCCAACCACCAAACGCCTTCGGGGTTTGGCAGGTTTGGTTTAGAGAGGGTTAAGTTTGTTTGCGCTTACGGTTTGTTCGCTTTCGGGTCTGAGACAACTGCGCCACGTCTCTTGTCATTTCATTTTTGTTTGGGTCGACTTTCTCCACTGTCCAAGCTGCGTGCATTGAAGGCAGGGCTTTAATCCGTAAACCCTGAACTCTAAACCCTTAAACCCCTGAACCCTACTCTACACCGTCCTACCCTACCCTACCCTTCCCCACCCCATCCTACCCTACCTTACCCTACACTACCCCACCTAAACCGTAAACCCGGCTTTTGCGAAGGGGCTGCGGGCACCCTTTCCTAAGCGGGGATGTCCAAAGCCTGTCCCCCATGAGTTGGCCCGACTTAGGGTTCAGGGTTTAATCTAGGGGCCGAAATAACTACCTGTGCTATATGCTGGCTTCCTTGTTATAACTATAGTATAATATACCCCCCCAAACCCTATTCAATGTATTAAGGCACCTATATTAGGGGACTTCCCACTGCCCCTAGAAACCCTAAACCCTACACCCACCTAGAAACTTCGAGCTCTGAGAATGTGAAGCTTAAACCGACTTCTGAATAAAGCCGAAACCCCGAACCCATCGGGCACCACAGCCTTGTGAGCTCCACACCCGCAGCCCAACATCTTAGCCATGCGCCCTCAAAGTTTGAAGCCCTGCGCCCAAAGCCTGCCTCTTCCTGACCCACCATAAACTCATAAACTCCCATAGGCTCTTGCCCCAAACCCTAAACCCTGAACGCCTAAACCCTAAGCCCTAAACCCAAAGCCTAAACCCTAAACCCAAAACCCCAAACCGTGAGCGCCCATACAGCACTTGTAAGCCTTTATCAGCAAGAGCCAGGCCTGCGGCGCTTCGCGGACGCCGGAGTCCCGAAATCGCTTCCGCCATGTCCGAGACCCTCAGTGGAGAGGAGGAGGAAGAGGAAGAGAACAAGGAGATTTTGGGGTATAGGGTTTTAGGGTTTAGGGTTTCAGCGTTTTAGGGTTTGAGGTTTAGGGCTTTTTGAAATTTTTAGGCTCCAGTAGGGTTTTCGGAGGGTGTCGGGGTCGAGTGCTCCACAAATGCCGAAGCGTTTGAAAGGAGCCACATGACTGATGATTGCGGGTTCATAATGCACTTACACTACAATGTGCCCCAAGGCCAATTCTCACTATGAAGGCCTCAATACCGTACGGCTCCTCCTTGGGCCTTTGGGATATTCAGGGTGTTAGCGCGTTGTGCGACTTGGGGTTTTGGGGGGGTTAAAGGGCTGTTGAGGGTTGAGGGGTAACTGGTTCCTGAGTTTGTTCCCACATATCAATGCCCTTCTTCAACATTAGCGTAAGCCCAAAACCTCATGTTTACGTCTGAAACTCTGAAATGCAGCTGAAGGTTGCGTGTCTTCTCGATGAGGATAGGACGGAGATACAAAGCAGCATCACTGCCCGAAGCGGACCCTAAACCCTAAAACCTTAGTCACTAAGAACCAACACGAAATCATCAACCCTAAGCCCTAAGGCTTAAGCCAGGACCTGCGAAAACAACCAGAGTCACCCGCACCACCGCCAGAGGCCGCCGAAAGGGTGTGAGTTGCAGCAGACGAGACCCCGATTCAACCCGAAACTTGAAATCCTCAACCTTAAACCGAACGAAAAGCTAGACTCCTAAACCACAAAAATTCACAAATCCAGAACCTCCTACACCCAACCCCCAAGACCCTAAACACGTAAACCCCTCACCCAAACCTTCCTAACCCCATAAATGCCTAGACCATCCTAGACCCCTCAACCCTGGATCTTCGAGAGGTGTCTTCCGTGCAGGACGTGGCCGCGGTATCCGAGAAGTTTCGGGTGCGAGGCGCTCTGCAGCATACAAAGAAATGAATTCATGCGTACATGAACAGTTAAATACATACATGTGTATGTGCAGAAATATGTACGTATGTATGTATGTATGTCTATATAGATATGTCTGTCTGTCTGTCTGTCTATCTGTATGTATGTATGTATGTATGTATGTATGTATACATGTGTGCTTATATGCATGCATGCATGCATGCATTATATATAGTACATGCAGATATGGATATTGACATGTGTATGTTTGCGCCTGTATGTATACATATTATATATAAACAAGTATATCAATAAGTCAGTAATGAAATCAATACATAATTATTTGCATATATATATATATATATATATAATATACATATATATATGCATGTGTCTGCATGTATGCCTATATGTCTGTATATTTGTATGTATGTACGTACGTAAGTATGTATTCATGCATGTGTACATGTGTGTACGTATGCGTATGCCTGTGCGAATGCACATGTGTATGTGTATCTGTATGTACGTGTGCATGTGTGTATGTTTACATGGATATGTACTTGTACATGTACATGCATGTGTATAGTATATGTATATGTACATGTCCATGTGTATACATATGTATGTGTATATGTATACGTGTATGTATATGTCTATGTGTAGGTGTACGTATAGATAGATGTATAGGTGTATGCAAATGTTTTCGTAAATGCATATATATATATATATATGTGCATGTATATGTACACGTATATGCATATGTGCATGTATATCTATATCTGTATATGACATGCAAATTACATACTCACACTCACTCGTCTAATATTCTTAGGGAATCCGAGGGAACATGACATTATTAGGAGTCTTGAAACATGGGATATTGTGTTTGGGCTTCAAGCCCTTTTTGTGAAGGGGTTGGGGTTCAGGTTCGAGGGACTGTGGATTAGTAATTAGGGTCTGGGGTTTAAGGAGGTTCGACTTCAATCTTGCCAGCCCAAGCCATGAATCCTGCAGCCCGAAGCTTAGAAGCATTCAGGGTGTAATATAGATGCCTTGAGAATTAGAGTGGAGTTTTGAGGGTTTCTGTCCAACTACAACACCGTACATACAGAACCCTAAGCCCTAAACCAAAAGCCCTATACCCTAAACCCTAAACCCAGAACCTCGGCCCCCAAAGTCCCCGAAGTTCCTAGACCCAAAGTCCCGAAATCTCCACAGCCCGAAAACACCAAACCCCGAAACCCGAAAATCCTCAAACCCTAAGCTCAGATGGTTGGACAGACATAAAAAGGAGCTCAGGGAAAAAGCACCCTAAGCTCTCAAACCCTAAGCCCTGCAGCAAAAGCCTCCAACTCCACTTGGCGAGGCCTGGCAGACGAACTGCAGGAGCGCTTTGCAGCGCTGCAGGCAGAAGGCGCGAAGCCTTAGATGCCCCAATACAGGGGCCTTAATAATTAGGGTTTAGGGTTTAGGGGTTTTAGGGTTTAGGGTTCATAATGTAGGGCCTTAATGATCAGAATAGGTTTTGGGGTACATTAGATCATAATTATAATAAGGGGCCCCCAAAATAGTATTGGTAATTATGTAGGCCACCATATCAGGTGACGGAAGCCACGGGACGGTTGGAGTCACTATAAAGGTTACTGCGAGGGCTCCTTGGAGGGTTCCATTGCCGGCTTGGGGTTTCACGAGTCTTAGGCTTTCGTCTTCGGGATTTAGGGCTGCATGTTTGTCGCTGTGGACGGGGTAAACGTGATAGTCAGGACGAGCACGTGAGACCTAATCCAAGCCCTACAAACTCTTGACCCGAAACGCCAACGATCCTGAGGTCGCTTCGAATGCATGACAGGCGGCAAAAGCTCCTCGGCTGCCCTCGTGGCCTGCAGCCTCGTCCTTTTGTAAGCTCAGTGTTTCGGGTTTCGGGCCTGGGCTTTCGGGCTTAGGGTTCATTTTAGGGTTCAGGGTTGAGAGAGTGTCGCCTTTAGTTCTGATTCCAATAACTTATGCAAACCAGCCTGGGAAATGTCGTCGTCATATTCGTCCTCAGCCCTTATTCCGAACACCCTGAAGCCTTAAGGCCTGCGCACAGCTCAGCATAAAGCTTATCCTTGAACCTGTCACTAGTCCCTGAACCCCTAAACCCGAACCTAAGCCCGCATTGGTGTCGCTGTGGCAGTCCATTTCACACACTGCTTGAAATAGGTGCGACTACTAGTACGCTCAGTATATTCGCACTGCCATCATTCCCAGTGTTAACGTTATCAATGCCCATGCAATCTTTATGATGCTTACATAAACCATCTTGCTGATCAAGCCTGTGGTTGTCATCATGAGTACTGATCGTGTCAGAGGTTTAGGATTTGTAGTGCGGGGCTGTTCAGGTGTAGGCGCTTTAGGGCTTGGCATCCGTAATGTTCTGAGACGCTTCAGAGTTCAGCAGCGCCTTCGAAGCCCCGACGAAGCAAGTGATTTCATGATGGTCGCCAGTATAAGGATGATGGTTTTGATCATGGCATTCATTGCTCGCACTGCCCACCGTGGTTCTTACGTTCAGATCGAGTAGTGGAATTGAATCGCTCTCCTCGTGTGTGCCCTGTAGGTGCGTGTGGGAGTGCCGAGGCCCCCGCCGCTGTACAGGGTTTAGGCAAACACGTGCAAGTGAACATGTCCGAGGGTGCCGTGCGACACACCCACATCCCTTTGAGATTTAGGGTTTGACTACAGCCACGTTCCGGGTCCGGCTGGGACACTGAACTCATGGCAATCTTCACTACTTTGACGCCGTCGAACAGAGGTCGTTGCTGGTGCATTTATTGCTCTTGTGCTGATTATCGTTTGCAGCATGTTGCGATGCCACTAGCTTCATGGCTTTTTTGCGATGATTTCCGCAAAAAAGGTTGCTCGACGCACCATTGAGATTTCCGTTTTGAACTCCCTAATTTTTTTTACGCCGTTCAACTTTTCGCAACGCTGATAGAACAGCCCTTATAAAGCGGCCAAGGCTTTGCAAGCTTCGCGGTGGTCAATGACGACTACTGCGATTGCCCCTCTCCTGGTTCAGGATTCAAGGTCCGGGGTGTTGGGTTTAAGGTTGATGGTTTGGCATATTATTGCTCAGGGGCTATAGGGTTGTGGCTCAATCGGCGGGAGCGTCAGCGCTCAACTCACTAAACCACAAAACGCCCCGTGACAGTGAAGCACCGTAGTTGAGGTGTACTCGTTATCTTTGACGTGCAATTATCATTGTTATGGTGATCACGTTCGTTGTTTGCTATCGATCGGCTTCGATCGCGCTGTGCCGATGAAGACTTTGGAGCCTCTGCCGGCCGTTTGCCCGGAGATGCTTGACGAAAGACTGCTCCCAGTATTGACAAAAGCTTGCATTCCCTCGAGGCCCAATCTACAGGAAGTTTTTGTTGTTTCCAAACTGTGGATACTGCAGGATTTTGTCTGTGAGTGGTACTATGTACTGCTAATCCAAAGCCCTCTGCAGCACGTGACCTGAAACCTTTCCAGAAATGTAATCGCGCACCTCGACATTCCAAATCCTCGAACCCGACATCTGCAAAACTCAGGCTTCTGGCAGCCTTGCAGGCTGTTTTAGCCTGACCCCCGAAACTCGGCAAGCTGAACATCCCCTAAATTCTAAAAGCCCTCCCCAAAAGTCCTAAAAAGGCCCTAATCCCCAAGTCCGAAACCCTTAACCCTACAGAAGCCGTAAACCCGAAACCTTACAGCCCTTGGCAAGAAGAAGCTACCCTTTAGAGTGAGTAGCCCTCATGGTGACTCTTGTCAGAGAGCCAGGCCCAGATGGCAGTGACGAGCCCGGCACCTCCGCGTGCTCAGGCGCTTTGCTGGATTCCAGCGCCTGTTCTGGGAGGGTCTCGGGACATTTCGGGACGTCAGAAGTGTTGCAGTCGTAAGGGTTCTGCAAGGGTGTTTCATAAGGGTTCTATAAGGTTCTTTAGGGGTGGTTTTCCGGGCTCTACAAGGATTCTACAAGCGCCCACCTGCCCGTAAGGACAAGTCAGGGCTCGAGATGACGAGTAGAATGTGCAAGTGCGTCTATGAAGAAGAGCTGCACGAGCATATCAGCAACAATGCAGGCAACATTAACTTAATCATAGTCCGTGAGTGCAAGATTTGGATTGAAATTCGCAAGGGCATTGCAACAGGTGGAGGGTTGCTTTGGGAGGGGCTTTCATGCTCTAGGCTTTGGGGTTTACGGGTTTGTGCCTGCGAAAGTGCGCCGGGGTGGCCTTTGTTTCAATGTTCCCTCCGGTCTTAACATCGAGATTGGCCTCCTAAAGGATATCCCTAAAGCATCGAAACCCTAAACCCCTAAACCCCAAAGCCCTAAGTCCCGATTCGGCTACCGGAGGCCGCGGGATATCTCGAAATTTCCCCGCATTGGTTTCTGAGAGGGTCTGGTTTGGGAATTCAGAGGATTTAAGGGGCCAACCTGGGTTTTCAGTCAGGAACGTACAGAGCGGAATCCGATTTTGAAGACCTCCCATTTCTTTTGCTGCAAGAGTCCCATCGGCTAGAGTTATGGGTTCCGGATAGTCAGGTTAAGTCCGGGATACCCTCCCTGAAGGACAACCTGGAGAAACAAGCCCTAAACCTCACTCTCGAGAGCCTCAAGCATCGCTGAGTCCAAACACCAGAGCTCCTTCGAATTGCAGGCATCAAAACCTATGGCACCTGGGCAATGCCATGCCACCAGTTCCTAAAATCAAGCCGCCCACTTCAGGCATGCAGACACCCCAAGCCGTGAACCTTACTGTCTGGTGCTGAGTAGGGAATGGGGGAATGGATCCCTATAGTAGTCCCTATATAATCCCCAATAGTGGTCTCCATAATCTATTCCCCCGTTCCCTACTAAGAGCCAGACAGCTAAAGCAGTCGACAGCCGACCCCTTATTTGTCACCAAATCCCCTGGCCAGGAATTCCGCAACCTGTTCTATCTGGGTTCGCCTGCACTTGGTCGGAAGGTACTGGGGGTTTCAGGATAGGATAGCGTTCAGTCTTGCGATGTCCGAAAGTATCATGCGTTGATGGATTTTGGACACAAGGGTTTTCCAGTTCCAGATTGGATATTCCATAATCCTGGACAGGAACGTCCCTTTCAATATAGACAGCATGATACTTGTCCAATGCTGTTATTATTTATCCGTGTGACCAGCAGTTTGTTGAAATTACTTACTGTCGGTCTCATTCTTCAGTACAATTAACAGGTTAGGAGCATAGGGCGAACATAGAAGGGAGGCATTTCGGGTCAGTTGGTTAGGAATCCCGGTGCAAGGGCTCTTATACTGTCTGGGCCATGGGTTTGGAGTTTGGAGTGTAGGTTAGGAAACTTAGTGGCTCAGGCTTGTGAAATTTCAAGCAATGTTGCGGTTTAGAAAGCTCCTGCCTGAAGTCTGAGTGCAAGGTGACAGCAAAGCTTGTAGGAAGTACGTGTAGGATTCGGAGTATACTGAGGATGTTTTTGGTTTGGAGATTGAAAACGATGGCTTGCAGTGTTTGCCATCTGTCGGTCTCTGTAAGGGCTTTATAGGGTGATAACAACAGGTGATAACAACAGGCTTAGTACGGGCCCTCCATGATCAAAACAGGATTTTGGGAGTATAGGGAGCAGAACGGGATGGTGCTACTAATCAGGCAGTCCCCTAAACTTCACGGCTTCATGGGGTTTGGGCTCGAGTTCAGAAAGCGTATAAGAGCTTCGACGAAAAGCCTGGTCAGAGTTGCCCAAAGGCGTTCTAGAGGGGCCTGCAGAGCTGTATGCAAGTTTGGGGATTAGCGCTTATAAGGCTCACTTCAGAGAAGACCTGGTAAGTACGGACAGGCATGGATCTTCTGTAGTATGGGGGCCTATCTGATTACCAATACTATTTTGGGGGTTCCTTATTATAACTATAGTATACTGGGCCCCAAAACCCTATTCAAATCATTAGGGCCCCTATAGTACAGCTACCCTGACCACAGCCCGACAGCCTGGTCTCCCGGTCTTGGATTCACTGGGGTAGGAATACCAATTTCAGTTCTATATGTTCAGAAATAATAATCGTAACAATAACTAACCGTTTTATAAATAATGACACTAACCATAACTATATGTTCATAAATAACAAGACTTACAATATACCTGATAGTTTTAATTTGATGGTAGTGTATGGCATAGAGTTCGGGAATCCGTTGGGGTAATAGGCGCGGCAGTACGCCGGCGAGTTTTGGGGTTGAGGTTCGTTGTCGAGGGTCGGGCCCGTTTACAGGAAATCTCAAACCTGAAGCCCCAAACCCTGAGAACTTTAGACCCTAAACCCTCCCTAAACCCCAAACCTAAACGCCCTCCAAAGAAAACAAACCCTAAACAAGGAGATAAAACTCGAAAGGCGGACGCCCGGAGCGTTTGGTTCGCCTGGGCTCCGTTAACGACGGCATCTGCGACTGCTGCAATGGCCAGGCCAGGACCCTCCCAATGCTAAGAATGGGGTGCCGCCTCAATACCTATAGAAAATAGAGCTTTAGGGTTAAGGGGTTTAGGGTTTAGGGTTAACTAAAAAAAAGGTGTGTATCTAGATATCTGTGTTTACAGAAAAGGTATGATCCCAGCTCGGAGCCCGCCTCATGGTCATGGTTGGTGGACTCTCCTGCTTGCGTCTGTGGGATTACCATCAGGGTTGGCTTACTCCTCATCATGGCTTACTCCTCCTTCCCCGGTGGTGTGGCATGGTTCGGCTGCTCACGGTGTGGCATCTAAGCATGTAGGCTCAACGGTTTGGAGTCTAGGGTTTGCAGATTTGAGGGTGTGGGGGTTCAGGGCTTGGGAGTTTATGGCTTTCGAGGGTTCAGGGTTGAAGGCTTCCTTGGATAGTTGTATGGTACCGCATTTGATAACCGTTGTGACAGCAACTTCTTTTAGCAAATTTTCGGTGCAGGGTTCAGTCTGGGGGTTCAGGGAAGAGGGTTTGGGTTGAGAGTTTCGGTTTAGGGTTGGGTTCAGGGTTTGGGTGTGCAAGTGGGGGTTTTAACAAATGCAGATGTCTGCGAAGGGGTCTTTGCAGCAATGATCCTATACCTCGCAAGCTGCTGAGTTGGATGTAGAGCAATATTGCTCACAGGGGCGACTACGACGCCCTCCTCCATCAACACACGAGCACGCCGGAGCAGATCATAATTTGTGGATTGCTTGCTAAGCCTCTTCTCCGATTATGGAGAGCCTATCAAGTCTGCGCCAGAACTTCGAGTTCATCATAACTGATCATAAGCCACAAGCTCTGTGCTGAAGAGAAAGAGGACTCGTCTTTAGGACTCAAGGACGCATGTGCTTCAAAGCTTTATTCGGTACTTGCCTGTTAGTTGTGTAAACGGGTTCTATACGGTTTCCCTAAGTTCATAAAGGTTTATGGTCGTGCACTGGCTTGAAAACGATTTTGTCAGGATGTTAGGTGGGCCGTACAAGGCTTTTGTAGGGACTTGATGTAGAAGCCGTACAGAACCCTCACATATCTACGGGACATGATGATTGGCCTAGTGTATCGTGTTTGAAAAAGGCGTGCCATTAAGATTTCCACTTGCTACGTGGCAACACCAACAGCGTCTCCTACAAGCAAAAGGATGCTCCATCGTCACGTGCCATGGCAAGAAAGGCGCCACTGCTAAAGGACGTCCCGCAAGTCGAACGCAATCCGGTTTGTTGGTGTGGCTCCACTGTCGCGATCGAGCCGGGCAAGTCGGCAACATGATGTTTCCATCCTTGTCCGAGGCTTCGTTTGCCAGATCGGAGCAGAAATTGGCCGACATACGGAATCACATGATCGACAGCCTCCGACCACTTGCCTTGGGCAGAGGCTGAGGCCCCGCGGGCGACACTTGTATCCGATCTCAGTGGCTTGCGAGTGATTTTCAATCCAGCCTGGATGCTGGACGTGTCCTGCAATCTTGTCGTTAGTTACTGATCTTCCTCTTTGAACCCTGAACTAGAAGCCCCGAAACCCTAGCTAAGAAGTAAAATCTCTAAACACGACGGCCAAAACGCTACTCAACTTTACACATCCCTCATGAACCCCGTAAAGCCATAAGATATCAAATGAAACAATGGCAGAACGCAGATCCAACAAATGGTAAGACTGCAAATTAGATCATTCTATCCTATTTAGCCGTCATAAGACACAATGGAGCTTTCATAACAGCCCTCTAAAACCGTATAGAACCCTGATAAAACCCAAATCAAGCCCACATAAAACCCTCAATGCCCACTCAAAACCCACATAAAGCCCACATAAAACCACCAACCGAACTCTAAACCCTTATAACAACCCTTATAAAATCCTAACCCTAAACCCTAAACCCTTACAAAAGCCCATATCTGACTCTAAACCCTTGACTCTAGACCTTCGCAAGAAACGTCGAGTGCCATCGCCCCGAGGATGAGTGGAGTGGCGTCGTCTCCTGCGAGGATCGCTGCTCAGAGGCTCCCCCCGGGGATTGTTTTGGTTTGGGGGTTCGTGGGAATTATTCGGTTTTTTTTAGGATTTAGGGGTTTAGGACTTAGGGTGGAAGGGTTCTGTTTTGGGGTTAGTGGGAATGATTCGGGCTTCGGGTTTAAGGGTTTAGGATTTAGCGAGGGTTTAGTGTTTAGGGTTTAAGGGTTTAGGATTTAGGGGTGTGGGGTTTAGGATTTAGAGTTTTAGGGTTTAGGGGTTTGGGGTTTCGGGCTTAAGGCTTCAGGATTTAGGAGTGTAGGGTCGAGGCTCCTTGGCAGCGTTTGTTGGGATGTCCAGGGAGTTTTTTTGGGTTTTTTTTTGGGTCTCCTTCAGGCTTGTTACGGGGTTTTAGGGTTCATGCCTTCGCTGGGTTTAAGGGGTCAGCTTCATTTTGGGTGTTTCAAACTGGTTAACATGTTAATCGTACTAGTTTATAATGCTTGCTTTGTAAGTCGACTGTAATTCGGGTGTAGTATATGGACGTACGGCGGTTAATCTCTTAAGCGTACTTGGTTTGTAAGTCGACTGTGAACCGGGTGTAGCGCGCAGCGGTCATTCTCTTAATCCTACTTACTTATAAGACTTATAATACTCGGTTTGTAAGTGTGTGTTTTTTCGGGTTTAGCGGGTTTTTGTATCGGGTTGTCATAATGTAGGAACCTGATTAAGAAACCCTGGGCCTATAACACCAAAATAGTAGGATTCATACAAGGAACCCTAATAAACGCCCAAGGTTTCTTAATCAGGTTCCTACATTAGTGCCCAGCCGTCTCAAACTGAAACCCCCCCCATCAAGGCAAAGCTTCCACCCTTCGGAGCCACTCAGAAACCAGGGGTTTGGAGTTTAGGGCTTAGGGTTTAGGGTTTAGGGCTCAATTCGATCTTGGTGCTCAACTCTGATCCCAAAGCCCCGATGAGGTTCAGAGTTGAGCATTGCGGGTCCTGACCGAAAGCTACGAAACTCTGACATGCCTCACCGCCACCAGGAGGCAGCGGAGGCAGCAAGAGAGGCTCCTCGTAGCTGCAAGGGGTTGTAGCTGCGGTTTCGGATGGATCTTTGTGGGCGGCTCAGAGCTTGTCTTTTTCAGCAGCCCAGAACGCAAGGAATAGAAAGGCCTGAGTAACTACCGATGGTATTCGGAGGGGGTGCCTTTTTAAGTATGGTGTCCGTTAAAGCACTCTATTCGAAGTGTTCAGGCCCCTGGGTTTACGTCCAACACCAAGCCAGGACAAGGCTGCTGTCAGAGCTTCGATCCCGAGACCTTGCACTACATCCCAATACAAGCCCCGAACCTTCAGCCCTTAACAAACCCTAATCCTAAGCCCCAAGCCCTGGGAGTGCGCATCCCTAGAGGGGTGGGCTTCGGACCCAGTCCTGCGGAGAAAGAGCCGACGCACGCAAAGACGCCCCAGCCCTTTAAGCTTGCAGGCCTAGGACCCATTCAAGGCATAGGCCGCCCACCGTAG
>BGNK01000467.1:26411-79663 GCA_003297005.1 Symbiodinium sp. clade A Y106 | reverse complement strand
CTGCCCTGCCGCCTGCGCTGGCCTGCCCTGCCCTGCCCTGCCCTCCCTGCCCTGCCCTGCTTGCTGCATCAAAACGGTTGAAGAAATAAAGAGAAGCTTGGAATGAGTTTAGCCTAAAAGGAATAGGTTTGGGTGGTTTGGCCGCCTTAGACGGCGTGGGGTGGGAGAGTTAACAGAAAGAGCCTTCCACAATCACGCTCCAACGGCCAATCGTCAAAAGACGACGCACTCGAAATTACACTGTCGCAAGATACTTCCGCTTGCGCGCCACTCTACGGCAAACCCTAAGCCCTAAACCCTAAACCCAAAACCCTAAACCCTAAACCCTAAGCCCTAAGCCCTAAACCCCAAGCCTTAAACCCTAAAGCCTATTCCTGTCAACTCCGGGCTTCGATTAAACTGTGAGACGCCGAGCAGAGCCCAGGGCCCCGGGCTCTAAATGACCCGGCGCATCGTGGCGGAAGCTGTGAACTTTAGGGTTTAGGGTTTCTGGAAATTTCGACGGTGTAGGGCTTAAGGTTTAAGGATTTGGAATTCAGGGTTTTCGGGTTTAAAGGGGTTTAGGGTTTTGCGCAACCCCCGAGCCCGTATAGTGCATTTCTCAAGGTTCCTTCTTGTAACTGTACTTTCAGAAAACCCAAAACTCAACGCTAAACCCTAAACCCTAAATCTTAAACCTTAAACCTTAAACCTTAAACCCTAAACCTTAAAACCTTTCTCAAATTATCGAGGCAAAAGTTCGGGTTTACGGTTTGGCCGTTGAGGCCAACCGGGCCGAAGAAGGCAGCCGCGCACGCGAGGTGGGGCCTTCAGACCATGTTTCCTGGCTTGGGGTTTAGGGTTTTGGGGTTTAGCGTTTAGGGTTTAGGGGTTCGGGTTTAGGGGTTTGGGTTTCGGGGTTAGGGTTTAGTTTAGTGGTTTAGGGGTTCAGCGTTCAGGGTTTCGGGTTCTCTGTGGGGTTTAGGGCCTCCGGTGTAGCCACCCGGAGCCATGATGAAAAGCACGAACCGTATTGAAACCTGAAGCGGTAACCCCCCGACATCCTGGTTTGGTGGCTTGGGGCTTTATGGGATGACGGGTTTTGATTCCTAAACGAACTTTGTGCGTAGTTTCCGGCAGCGAAGACCCCTGCGAGGGTCCTAGTTGCATAAACTGAGTGTACCCTACTGGAATTGTGGAGAGAGATTCTATGAAACCCCAAACTCCAACCCCTACTCCGTAACCTCGAAGGTTTGCACCCCTTGAGACGTGATCGCGACGTTTTGAGCTCGAGGTCTATGCCCAAAGAGCTGCTTCGCTTCGAACCACGAGCCGATTCAAGGGCAAGGATGGAGGCAGTGGGTTTGGGGGTTTATCATAGGGAGTGATGCTGTGGGCACGGGTTCCGAGGTCATCAAGTTTTCTATTCTAGTTTGCAGTGGAGAATCTTTTAAGACTTCGGCTTCATGGTTTACAGTTTTTAGGGTTTGTGGTTCTGGTTCGTTCTCACAGCATTAGTGCATTACTTCGAGCAGATATTTATGGTTGCAAAAGTAATCCGTAATCCTAAACCCTCACCCGCGGCTGGAATCGTTTGGCCTATGAACTTCCCAAGGCAGTTCCTGCGTCCAGGGACTTGTATCGAGACTCCGAACGCCAAACTAACTCGACATTAAACCCAACACACGCATCCGTAAACCCTAAACCCTAACCTCCTTAAATCCCCAAACGCCGCCAAACCCTAAACGTGCATCATTGAGTTTCAAGACGAAGAGCCCTAGACAGAAAGTCCTGCACTACACTCCGAGCTCAGAGCCGCGCTGGAGGGCCTAAAATCTCCCAGTTCGAGAACAGCGCGCCGCCGCAGCTTTTGGCTTAGCTGGTAAGTTTAGGGGGCTGCGTGGGAGCATACGGACTCTAGGAACCGCGTGGCTAGTCGATGCTAATGAATGGTTGCATCTAGGGATGATTCTCCATGCGCCGATTTAGGGCTCTGGCATCCCGTCGTAGACTTGCCTCCCGCGCGTCCTTCGGTTGCGACCCCCGCTGCGTTAAAATCTCTTTAATTCCGGGCCATTGGACTTCAGTCCGCCCGTTGCCCGCTGCAGAGCACAGAGTCGGCTGCCCAGTTGCTTCGCTTCTGCACTGGCATCACTAGCATAGAGCTAGAGTTGGAGCCGCTAAGGTCAGGTTTCGAGTTTGGGATTCCGATTTTAAGACCTCGTACGACGTGTGGCGAGGTCATGGAGGAGCCTCAACAGGTGGTAATACTCTGTAGCGCTGTTCCTCTGCACTGTTTGTGTCATATAACTAAGTATCGTGCCTCCTTGTTTCAGGCGTCAGGGTTCCAGCCGAAAAAGCAAAGTCTTGCGTTATCCCTCGCCGTGGGATGTCCCCAGGCGTGGGACCTACGCCCCTGTGCACACTACAGTAGAGGCCAGCATAGCTACGACAATATTTGGATACATGATACCAGGATTCCGCAGAAGCAACCCCGAAGTAAGTATTGAGGAGGTCATACTCTCAAACCTCAATGCTAAATACCGAAGCAAGACGCAGTGGGCTCACGAGTTCAACACGGAACCCTAAACCTTGCATCCAGAGCGCCTAAACGATCAACCCTGAGGTGTATAACTTTGAGCCAAGTTGTTAGGCCCGAAGCCTAAAGGCCATGTGGTGGACGCTTGCACTTCTCTTCGCCGTGCCCCGCGTGGCGGAGGCTGTAAGAGGGTTGCAGCGCTTTAGGCTTTGAGACTTTCATAGGGTTCAGGCCCATAAAGGAACCCTTACAGGAACCATATTCTAATCCCTTATAGGAGCCCTTAAAGGGAACCCTATTATAGTCCCCTTATAGGAGCCTTTAAAGGAACCCCCATAAGGTTTCGGATCTAGGCCTCTCATCAACAGAGTCTTGGGGTTTCACCGGGTTAGGCTTCAGGAGTTTCGGGTTTAGGGCATTCATTACAGTTCAGAGCGTGGGTTTTTTGCAGAGTTTAGGGCTAGGGGCTGTCCTAGGCTTTCGGGTTCATTTTGTTGCCGGTAGTGGGTAACCGGAGTTCGCCGACCTTCCCCAGCCCTTAAGAGCCAGAGTTTGGGATTTGGGGACTTGAGTCTTGCGTTCAAGGGTCATATAGCCGTATCCGGAACCCAAGCCCAGGCGCTTGGTCTTGATGAGCTTGAGTGTGTAGAGGTATCAGGGAGGTAGTTGAGGGTTTTAGGGTTTTGGGTTTTATGGTCTAGGCCTAGGCTTCAGGGTTTAGGGAGGCTTCTTGGCTTTGGGTGTCTTGGGAAAGGCTTTTGTAGGGCCTTGCGGAGGTTTGGAAGCCCGAGGCACTTCGCAATTACCAGGCCCTGAACCGAAACTGGGTCTTCGGGTTTAACTGTCAAAACTCGCGCCCGAAACCCTTACACCTTGGACCTTGTACCCCACAGCTTTCCGACCTTTGGCCCAAACGTACCGACACTAGCTAAATCTTTCTCTCGAGCTCTTTAATTAATCTTTTCCAACACTACAAGAGCTAATAAAACCGTATAACACGCTACGAAATAGCACAACCCTGCCAGGCAACTCGCATGAAAGCCTTCTCAAACCCTGCTTGAGGCAGGACTCAAGGCGGCCCCGATCGGAGCGACGGCACCTCGGAGCGGCGTTCGCAAACATGAAAAAGGTTTTCTCCGTAGACGACTGTAGGGTTAGTCATAGAGACCCCTAGGGGGGTAAGGGGGTATTTAGGGCCATTAAGGCCCCCTACCCCCCGAAGGGTCCCTATGAGTTACGGCTGCTTTGTTTTTTGGGCGCCGAGCTGGCCACAGACCCGGAGCCCGTTACACATCCCAAGCATCAAATACCATGAACTCTATCTAGGCCCTAGACCCTAAACTTTAAACCCTCAATCCCCGAACTCAAGACCCCTTCCGTCACATTCTGACAGGTGGGGGCTTTTAGAATAGAGCCGAGGGCTTCTTCAAAGGATTCTTGGCGGGGTCTTTAAGGTTTTGGATTGTGGGCTGAGGGTGTGGGGGGTCGAGGGGTTTGGGTTTTCGCGACCTGGAAAGGCTGCTTTGAATTTCGAGGGTCTAGCATTGAGGTCTGTGGGGTTGTGGCGGGTAGGGCATTCGGCTTGAGGCCTTATTCCCCACACTCTGCTCTGAACCCGAAACCCTAGAACCTAAACCTGAAACCCACTGGAACAAACCTCAATTCCTAAATGCAAGACTCGATTCTGAATTGAAACCCTAGGCGAAGAGCTTAAGCCCAAAGCTGCAGTCTCTGACGGCCTTGAGGTCAAGGAATTCCTCGCCAGCGCGAGCTTTCAGCAGGCGGCCGCCGTAGGGGGCTCGGTCAAACACCCCTTTGTTGTCAGCAGAGACGCTTCTCCTCTTCTGCTCCTTGTTCCTCTTCTTCTTGTCAACATTCATATTGTTATTGTCATGGTTACAGTTAGTACGGTTCACAGCTGTTGGTCTTAGTATTGTTGTATGACTATTGCTATTCCTTTCAGCCCTGCTGAGCCTTCGAAGTCCCGTGACTTGAGGCCCCGTTCCGAAGCTTTGGGGCTGCAGGGTTGGAGTTTAGGTTTCAAATTTCAGGGATTCAAGGTTTCAGGGTTTCAAGGGTTTGGTTGTGGGGTTTGGTTTTCAGGGCTCAGTTTTCTTTTGAATGGTCTTGACCTCCAAGCCTCAAAACCCCCCCGAGGCCCTCGAGGTCCAGGGCCTTTTGGGGGCATTGGGATAGCCATCCTCCCGTGCTCAACACCGCAGCCTTGATGCGAGTGGCAACCTCAGTAGTCCTCTTTCATGGCTTAGAATTAGTCTTGTTCTTCTTTTTCATTATGACGATGGCTATTGTCAATATTACGATGGGTACATGTTTTTTTGTTCATTGCTGCTGCTGGCCACCACGTAATTTCTGCTTTCTATGTTCGGGCTGCGGTTGCGGTTGTGGTTGCAATTGATTTTTGTCTAGGAGTTTAAGGAAAAGCGGTTTGGTAGTGAGGATTTGGGGTGTGTAGGCTTTGGTGTTTAGCCGTTGATGTGGAGAAGTCGCCCATGCGGATGTTGGTCTTCTGCAGAAACATCAATGTAGGGGTCTCAATAGTTATTCCATCCCCTTATCGTCCCTGTACGCTGTCATACAGAAAAGGCCCGTTTTTCGACAGTAAATCCGCCGGAGGATCCCTCATCACAGGACTGCTTTTTTCATTGAGAAGCCAGCTAAGCACAGCAGCATTTAGCCCTAACTTTCAGACCCTGCCGTGTAAGTCGAGATTCGCTGTTGCCAAGTCTGGGAACTTCAAGAATCTTGTGCGCGAAAGTCTGGAAAGCCACCCGGCAGCGAGCAGAGAGGTATCGATAGATATGCATGCACGGATAGCTGCATCGATTGATGGATGGAGAGAGAACAAAGAAAGAGGGAGAGAGAGAGAGAGGTAGGGAGGGAGGGAGGGAGGGTCAAAGAACGAAAGAGAGGGATAGAGAAAGACGGTTTTCTTGCGTGCTCTTCTTCCCATTGCTTTGACCAGTCTGTCATGAAGCAATGAGGCTTTCAAAGGGGTTGTCTACAATCTCAGTCTCATCTATAAAACTGCCCAGGCGTAGGATTCAAAGGATTGTGAGGCCTCGATGAGGAATCCGGTTGCGTTTGTGTGAACAGGGATCCTAGGATCTTCCCACAGGAGGAAGAGGCTAAGAAGGCTTCTTGTAGAAATTCACGCTGGGTTCCTGAAAGGGCTCGACAGGGGTCAGTATCAGGGCTACTTTCAGGGTTACCATGGGGGGTTTAGGGTTAAGGGTTTTTGGCTTTCAGAAATTTCATGGCCCTGAACCTAAAGACCGAAACCTGAATACTCTACCGTAAGTTTGTCCCTGTAATCTTATTGTAACCCTTAGTAGCCTTGCAAAGATCAAAGGCACATAGAAGTTTGTGAAGCACTGAGTTTCGAAGCACTGAGATTCGAAACTAGGGCCATTGAGCTCATATGTTGTATTCAGAGGCAGGGTTTGAGTTTAGGGTTGTCTTGGGGTAGTTCTCTATACTAGGTCACGTGTTCGACAGGGTATGCCTTGTTATAGGACCCAAGAAGGGTCCCTGAAGTGCGACCTGCTCCCATATCCTCTCTTAAAGCATAGGCGGCCGATAGCAGCACCCTCCCTGTTTCCAAGAAAGCCCACCCCTAAGCCTGAACTCTAGAACCTTATGGTAGCCCTGCTTGTCGTCCTTTATAATTGCCCTTTCAAGAAGCGTCTGGAGATCCTTTATAGAAACTCAAGTCCGGTAGCAGCATCTCTAGTACATATCGTACCCTTTAATAGACTCCTGTAGAGAAGCCCCAATATAGAGGCCCGTAAAAACACCAGTTTGTGTTCCTTAGGGTTCTTCAATATGATTTTACTGTAACATACCCTAAGACCCAAATTGAATCATCTTACTATTACAAGGTTTAGGGTTTAGGGCTTGCGTTAGGAGGCAAAGGTGCTAGGTTTTCATCTTCAGGCCTGGCGCCTCCACGCCTCACCCCTCGCGAACAGGTCCGGTCTGGGAGGTCGATTTTAGCTTAGGTTTAAGGGTTCCGGGTTTGGGGCTTTAGGGTTTATAGGGTTTAAGGTTTAGGGTTTAGGACCTTGGGTTCAGGGCGCCAGGAAAGTAATTTTCAGATGCCGAGTTGCCTGCCGTGGGGGTTTTGCTGTAGTAGAAGACTCCAGATACAGAAAGTCAGATGGCTAGCTTGACAGATGAGTGCAGGAGTAGTTGCACAGACATGTCGATACATTGGTAAACTCAGAAAAAGACTTTCTAGATGATCACATTCAGGCGAAGGCTGCTTCTCGAGCTCACTCGGCGAATGGTTTGGTTCCGTGTAGACTGATCAGACCATTGAAGCTGCATCGGGCTCACGTGATAATCAAAAACTGCTGCAACAACGAAGACGGAGGAGGAGGAGGAGGACAGCAGCACCAATAGCAGGAACAACCAGGTTTCAATGCCGACGATGCCGACGACTAGTCCTCCTGCTCCTGTTCCTCCTCCTACAAACTGATACTTCTAGTGCTACTAAACGTATTAGCACGACTAGTACGACTAGTACTGCTGTAGATACGAGAACGTGCCTGATCTTCGACACTTTTACGACAAGAAACCAGCTATCCAAATACTATTACTACTGGTAGTGCTGCTGCTACTGCTACTGCTACTAATGCTGCTGCTGCTGCTGCTGCTGCTGCTACCGCTACCGCTACGGCTACGCTACGGCTACTCTCACTCCTACTCCTACGACGACTACTACTAGTACGACGACTACTACTACTTATGACAGGCTGGGGTGCTGCATCTGCTCGGCCAACACCAGCACCTGCGATTTCGGGGGGCCGGCCAGCGCCGTCTCAGTCGCCACGGCTGAAGTACGGACTATAGGGGTGGGAATACTTCGTATCCCGTAATGGTCCCCCCCAAAGGATTTTTTGATACAGAAACCTCAAAACTCTATTCTAAATTGTAGCCGCTTCGCGTCGTCCGTCTCGGCCCGGTCGCAGCTTGCATGGCAGTTTCCGGTTTTCAGCCTGCATTTTGAGCTATTCGCATATTCGTATGACTCCTCATTCGTTTTATTCGTCTTATCAGTCTTGTTCGTCTTATTCGTACTATTCGTCTCATCCGTGCCATTCGCATTATTTCATTAGCATTGGCACATTGTTGGTGTCATTAGTGTTACTGGTCCGAGGCGGCGCGAACGTGACCAACTTGACCAAGCAGAGCGTCACTTACCAGTTCCATAGCTTCGCCACTTCGGCCGCGAGACTTTGTGCTTTTCAAGTTCCTATGTTGAAGTTACTAGGCTGGCAGACAACGTCTTAATGTTTGTGTACCTTGGCGATTCACCATCCACATGTGCACAACGAAAGTTAAACGCAAGAACTCATCCACGATGCAAACATCGCCTCATTCGACAACAGCACCAGCCGTTTCTCATGGAGTGAATTTAGGGGCCTGAATAAATTCGAGTAGCATTCCTGAGCGCTCCTTAATTAATCTAACGAGTTTACAGTATAGTTCTCAAAGAAGTGTTCTAATTATTGAGACCCCCATATTATGCCTTGGCAGTTTAGGTACGGCACTGCACCACTAACAGCACGCAGGCGGAACATCAACACTGCCTCATAATGTTGTAACCGGGTGGTAGACAAGCACCACTATGATGTGTCCGAGTGTATCCAGAATGAGAGTGTCAGAGGAGCAAGAGTATCTCGCTGATATTCGTCATCTTCCATGACCCAAAACCTTGGAAGGTTCAACAGTTTCAGAAGCATTTCGTCTTCAGCCGAGGATAAGGACAAACACGAGGGCACTGGATTCCTGGGCAGCGCCGCGGTTATGTTTTGAGCTTCCCTCGCCGTGGGTCCTGTCCTGGTCCCATGGTGTCTGAATACATCAGAGATCCTGACTGTAAAAGCATCCCGTCCCTGTTTCCTAAACCTTCTAGCAAAAAGAACCTGCTAGAAGCATTGAGCCCCTTAACCCCCCCCCAAGGCAGCCAACAGCACACAGCTCCGGCAGACCCGAAACCCAAATCCCTCAAAACCCCGAAGGTCCTTCTACTCAAGGCATGCCAAGCCAACCGTACCTGCCATCTCCGGGCTTAGGGCCCAGGATTTTTTCGAAGATGTTTTCATGCTTGTGGGGTTTGTAGGGTTTAGGCTTTTTAGGGTTTAGGGGTTTAGGGTTTGGGGTCTAGGGTTTCGGGTTTAGGGTTCAGGGTTTGGGGTTTATAGGGTTTAGGGTCTCGGGTTTGGGGATTCGGGTCTAGGGTTTGGGGGTTTATAGGGTTTAGGGTTTCGGGTTTAGGGTTTAGGGTTTAGGGAGTTTACGGCGTTTACGGTTTCGGGTTTAGGGTAAGCACCGACGCAGCCCTTTCAATGCCTGAAGCCATCCGTCTTGCGTGGCGTCAAGCCCGCAATTTCGCAACACCCGACGCCACATAGCGAAACCGCAAGGGGCTCATGGTAGACTACAACAGCGATGATAACAATATACTAAAGCAATGGTCGTCGTAAAATATCAAAAGCCAGCCAGCCCTAAAGGCCAACACCCTGAAATCCTCAGCCTTACGAAGGTCTAAACGACTTGACCCGATCGGCCTGGACCCCAACTCAGCTCGTACCGCCGAAACGTGGTTTCTTCAAGGATACTTCTCGAGGGGTGGAGAGAGTAGTAAAGTAGCTCAGAACATGAACAGCAATGATACCCCTAAACCCTAAACCCTGAACCGCTGAGTCCTAAACCCTGAACCCCTAAACCCCTAAACCCTAAACCCTAAACCCTAAACCGTAAGCACTGCTAAGAAGGATATTCGCTTAAAGCCGACGAGGTGATGGTGTGAATGACAGCGTGTCGGAAGTTACCGTTGTTCATGGACCCTCAGGCCAGGCAAGGTTTGGGTTTCAGGGTTCAGGGTTTAGGGATGAGGTGTAGGGTTTTGGGTTTAGGGTTTAACGTTTCGGTTTAGGGTTTAGGGTCTAGGTTTAGGGTTCAGGGTTCGGGGCTTAGGGTTTAGATTTAGGGTGTAGGGTTCAGGGTTTCGGGATGGGGCTCACGGTTTAGACTCTTTTGTTCTGTCGAAATCTTTTGCCTTCTGACGGTTTGCGGGTGAAGGGTACTTCTATCGGGATCTCACAGTCAAAAGGCCTTAAGTCCTAGGTAGTACTAGGGAGACCGCTGAAAGGGGACCCTTCTGAACCCTACTTCTGGCTCTCTTCAAAGGGACCTTATTGAGAGGGTTTATGTCCCCAAGGTTCCCCCTATCCAAACTCCTAAGGAAAGACCTGCACACCTAAACAGGAGGACATTATTTTGCGAGGCGGTTCAATGGTTCCATCTGTTGCACGAGCTTCGCACGGGACATGCAGACGCCATGTAGAGAGACTTAGAGCTTGGGGTGCATTCCGTTCCATTGTTTTTCAAGTGTCTAGGGTTGAGGTTTTAGGGTTTAGGGCAGAGTGCTGTGTTTTTCGTCTTGCAGCAGCTTTGTGTGTTTTGTGCATTCGTGCAGCCTCCCCCAAGACCGAGCACTCAAGAAGGCATGAAGCCTCCAGGCTTGAACTGAACGCAATTGGTAGAGTAATATTCCCTCATTTTAGCATATTTCGTATATCGTCCTCATCATGTCTAAAGCCCGAAGACTGTATTTTACGATGTTGTAGCCCAAACCAGAAACTGAAAGGCCTCCCCGGGCATGCCGCCCAAAGCCACGCAGTGTTCGACAGCTCCAAAAAGAGCCTCACTTTTGGTTTCGTAGGAGGGCGGTTTACAGGCCCTTATATTGCGCTTGCACTACGCCTATCCTGAACCTCCCAAGCTCATATACGTCCGACACCAACAGCCCAAAGCCCCAATCTCAAGCCCTTGATTGCGATCTTAGTCTGTCGCATCATTCACAACATTTACCGTTGTGTCGTAGCCGTCTTCGTCGTCGCCGCAGTGGCAGTGGCAGGGGTGGTACGGGTGGTAGTGGTGGTGGTGGCGGTGGTCGTCGCCGTCGTCGTCGCCGTAGTAGAAGCAGAAGTAAAAGTAGCAGTAGAAGTAGTAGTAGTAGTAGTAGGAGGAGGAGGAGGAGTAGCAGAAGCAGTAGCAGTAGCAGTAACCGTAGCTAGCCGTAGCAGCAGCAGTGGCAGTAGGCAGTGGCCGTGGCAGTAGCAGTAGCAGTAGTCGTCGGCGTAACAGTGGTAGTTCTAACAGTACTGGTCTGATGTCGTGACTCTAAGACTCTAAGTTTCGTTGTAGTTACAGAATAGTTTACCAATGCGCTTCTAACAGCAGCAGTCGAAGTAGCAATACCTGCGGCCGTGCGCCGTTGAGGTATCTCCCTGAACCCTAGGCCCTAGACCCTGAACACCTAAACGCTAAACCCAAGCCAGAAAGGTATCTCGTTCACAATCGGACCGCCGATTGCCGGCCACTTCTTAATCGGAGGAACGCTAGAGATCCACCAACAGCGCCCCTCTGATGCAAGTTTATTTGGGTGCTATAGCAAACAACATGGTGTTTCCTTTATGCGGGAACGTGAATGAATTTCTTAGATAGAACCAGGTGAAAAGAAAAGCATGGCGGTTCTGGAGTAGTCTTGCTTCCTCTTGATCGGTAATACCTAGTGACCACAATTAAGTTAGTTCACAAGAGCCCCGATTCCGGACTCGAAGGCGTGCGGGGTTTGGGCTACGGGTCCAACTGAAAGCCGTTTTGGTGTTCCAGGCGTTGGGGGGTTGGCGCAGAAGATTAGGTTGCATCCCTACAGGTGGTGCTCAAAACTGTCAGACCTTACGCCCTGACCTAAAGACTCTAAAACTCTCAAGCCTTGAACCCCCAACACCTGCTGATGCAAGCCCTATCAAAATATCTGCCATTCCGGAACACGATCCGCAACCTTGAAGGAACGTACATAATAGTTATTGTTACAGAAACTGTAGACCACCATATAGAAGCTCGGATGAAACTAAATACCCCTTTCTCACTCCTCGAAGCAGCCCTTAATCCTAAACCCGAGGGGGCTAAGACCCCCCCAAACCTATGCTCCTACGCCCCTGAACTCCTCGACTCCCACACCCTCTACCCGGAGACTCTACTCCAAAGCCCCCCCATGCCCCAAAGCCCTAAACCCTTCGACCGTTATAAGAAGCCCAAACACGGACAGCCTGAAGCCTCGAAGGCGGCAGCCACCACCTGTCGGGGAAGATCCGAGCAGCCTTCGTGAACCTGCGAAGCTCGGGCTGCGGTGCTTTTGGGCTTTGAGTCGAGGGTTTAGTGTTCTGTTTAAGGGTTGGGTTTTTTGGAGGGTTTTTGGGGATTGAGGTGCGGGGCTGCGGAGTTCTTTTGTTGGTTTTTTTTGAGGGTTCAGGGGGTTTTAGGGTTCCGGTAAGGAGGGTTTTAGAGGGTTTCGGGAGTTCAGGGGTCTCGGGTGCCGGCTTTAAGGGTTTAGAGCCTGGGCTTTGAGGATTTAAGTTGCACGGTTCTGTAAGTAGGGGCTCAGGAAGGGTGTAAAAAGGGTTATACGAGGGCCCAAGGTTCTCTTTACGGGTTCTAACTGTAACGGATCCTCTAGGGAATCTATGAAAGAAGGGTTGCATCGGGGTGAAGATGGCTTCTACAAGGGTTCAGGTTCGGCGGGATAGTCATCTTTTACAACACTGTTCAAGACTTGCAACCAAGATGTTCAACTTGCGATGCACGGCCCATTCCGTGTTTGAGTAAGTTGCATACTCGACTTCCAAACTTCCAAGAGGGCAAAGTGATCTTAGATCTCGTGATCTCCAACCTGTATCCTCCCTGTAGTCCAGACAAGTGCAGTCGGGGTTCTAGTTTCGAAACCCCACTTCTCTCCTGCCAAAAGGCGAGTCGGTGTAAAGCTCTATGGCTAAAGCTACCTAAACCCAAAACCCAAAACAGTAAGCCGCTAAACCCCGTAATCCCAAACCAAAGCCGCCAAAACCGTCAAAACCCAAGAACCCAAACCCCCAAACCTTAAACCCCAAACCCCAAACCCCAAACCAAAAAAAACCCAAAGCCCCAAACCCGAAAACCCCCAAACCCGAAACCCTACGGTTTGGTTTGGCGCTCTCGGGGTTTTCGGGCTCGAGCTTTAGGGGCGGTGCAGGCGTCCCAGGATCTTCGGGGATTCATGCTTTGACGAGGGCTTTATACGGCTTGGCTTTGTAAGGGTGTCCTAAAGACTATGTGGGTCGTATATGGAAGTTATAAGGATGTCACCAGGAGTCTTAAGGTGCCTGTACAAAGGGTTTAATTACGTCATTGTGTTTCAGAAAGGCCAGCAAGCCCAACTGCTTCGGCGTTAACACGTGCACATTCTTCATACTGCTACCTGCAGCTTTCAGTAATGCTGAATCTGAAGCCGTAGGGCCTAACACCCTAGAGCTATAGCGCCCTGTGCCGGGAACGCCCTAGACCTTAACACCGTAATCCCTAGACCCTACAGCCCTAAAGCCATAAGCCCTGATGGAACTCCCTTTAGAACCTGAAATTCCCGCATAGATCTCTTACTTTCCGACCGCTCTAAACCCCACACCCCTAAACCCCCAAACCCCCAAACCCTAAACCCCGAAAGCCCCTAAACCCAAAGCCCTAAACCCTAGACCCTAAAGCCCAAACCCTAAACCCTAATCCTAACCCTAGCCTGCACCTAAAGCTGAAGCCCAAGGTACGACGCTGACGGGTACTTGGGAGTCGGTGAACATGGCGACGGGGCCTACCATAATCAGGGCCAGGAAGTAGACTAGGCTTCCTTTAAGAGGTCCCTTTAAAGGCTTCTATAAGGGATACCACAAGGGTTCAGGGTTTAGGGTTTAGGGTTTAGGGTTTAGGGAAAACGGGCTTATTATCAGGGCCTTTAGAATTTAGAGTAGGGTTCCTTTGCGGGCTTCATTCAGAGGGCTCCAAAGGTGTTCGTTCAAAGGCAAGGGCTCCTTCAAGGGTTCTTAGGGGCCTTAATTGTTAGAGTCGAGTTTCGGGACCCTAAACCCTAAACCCTAAACAGTATAGCTATAATAAGGAGCCCGGGAGGAAAAAGTTGGTAGTTGTTCAGTTCAGGCTTCTACACTGCGACGGTCCTGGAAGGCTTTGTCATTTTGGGTTCTGGGACCTTTTACGGTTTGGGGTGGGTGGGTTTGAGGGTTTTGGGCTTGGGGTTTAGAGGGTGGAGTTTAGGGGTTGAGGGCTTAGGTTGTGCTTTGTAGTTTTTACGGCTTTGGGCTTCGGGTTAAGGGTTTCTTGTTTACAGGCTTAGGTTTTGGTCGGATGTACTGCGGACTCTCTGAGCGATGTTGGAAGACGTACCTAGATGTTTTGGGGTTTAGGGTTTAGAGTCGGTTTAGACAAGCTTCGTGTTGCTTCAGTCGGCGGTCTCCACCTCTAAGGGGCTCCGGCTTGGAGCGATGTCGCACTTGCAGCCAGAGAGCGGTAGGGTCGCAGGAAGGACCTACATCATCTACCCTGTACCTATGTGCAAACCCCTCAGCTTCTAAGTCCCTCAACCTGAAACCCCCAAACCCTGGAAGCCCTGAGCCAAGTAAGGACTTGAACAGCGAGCTCCACATCCACCTCGTCGAAGTCGGCTTGAAGGCGTGTGCAGCCTTGGCTTTGGGCTTTGGGGTTTAGGGTTTGGGCTTTGGGGCCTGAGAGTTCTATCTTCGGTTCTAGGGCTTAATGTAGGGGTCTGAACAACTAGTAATGCTATTCCTTAGGGCTCCTTATTAGAATCTTGCTGTAATGTACCCCAAAGGCCATTCTAAGTGTGAAGGCCCCGATGCAATGGTGTTGGGGTGTGCAGTATGAGGTTCCTTCTAGCCCACTCAACCCTATACTTGTACGAAGCTTATAAGGCACCGTAATACGGCGTCTTAATAATTAGAATAGGGTTTGGGGGTATATTCGGGGTATATTATACTATAAATATGATAAGGAACCACCAAAACCCTATTCCAATTATTAAGGCCCCTACAGTAGATCCACTTGGACCTTTGTCAATTCCCAGGCAGGTCGCCTGACTGATTTAAGAAATGCAACCCTAGCCCCGTAAGCTCTGAAATTTCTTAAGCACTAAACATCTGCACTCGAACCTCCTAAAATCCCATAGAACTCTCCTAAAAGTTCTGCTATACAAAGCGTGCTTATCAACTCCTTTATGCAACCTCTGAAACCCTAAACCTGAAGTCATAAAGCCGGAGCCTTTCTAGTAACCCTTGTAGCAGCCGTTCTGGTAACCCTTACGGTGACCGTCCTAGAAATCTTTAGCCACTCCCAAACTCCTAAACCCTGAACCCTAAGCCCTTAACCCGTTAAGGAAGCTCGACGCCTCGTATCTCAAAAGACATGGCGAGCTCCACGGACTACGCCTGGATTGACGAGATCGTACCTGGCGCTCTGATGGTGCAGCCTGCTGTCTGCACACATGTTCTCATCATCACGGAGCCGCCTGTTCGAAGAGGTGCGACGGTCTTCATGAGCACAATTGAGGTGAACTCCAAGCTTGGCATCCACAAGGCCGTGCAGCACGTCGAGTATACAGAACGCAACGGACACGTCAAACTGGTCATCCGCCAGGAAACACTGCCAGATGGCGAGCAAGTCGACTGCACCTTTCCAGATCCAGTGGCGCTGATCCTCCCTCCGGCTGGGTGGCCAGATGCAACGCAGGCCATCGCCCGGACCATCGAGAAAATCAAGTCGAAGCAGTGGAGCCATTTCACGGCGTTATGCGCCGGGCTGTGCTTTGTCTTCGGCCTCGGGAAGACAAGCAGTTCCCGTGCGCTTTGGCACAGCCACCGAGCCGCTCTAAACTGGCCAATCTGCAGCTCCCTGGCGCTGGCGATCCATCAGGCTGCTCTCGAAAACCACGTGCGAGGACGGGCGATGCAGCTTCCGTTGCAAGCAGACAGGGTGCTCCCGCCAGTCCTCTACCAAGAGCTTTCTGGCACTGGGTTGGGTTATCTGGCCACAGCCACCCTTTCGACTGCTTGCTTACTGGACGCCTTGGGTGCTCTGGCTTGTCCTGATGAGCTGCCAGGTGGTGGCGTTCGGCTTGTCCGCATCACGGAACTGTGGATGGGAGGGCGTCTTCGAAGCGTTCGGAGAAGTATGTGAGGCAGTCCAGGCAGTCTCCGAGATCGCCTTGGTGACATACATGCGCCTTGGTGACATACATGCCGAGCCATGCTGGTGGCAGGATCAATGGACCAATTTGCGTGCGAATGCACAAGTAGAAGTGGTTCTCAATCTGCTTCGTTGGATGTAGTAGCTGGCAGGTATGCACGTCCTGCACGAGTCCAGAAATCATTACATCTAGAGCAGGGGTTTTGTAGTGCAAGCTACAGAAGAATCTATGAACCATGTTTGCAAGGGTCCGTGGAGGGCGAGAACTCACAATAGGGTTGAATGGGCAAGGTTGAGGGACGTTTGGGTCAGGGAACAGAATCTCCCCTGGGCCTCTGGCAGACAGCTTGCTTTGCCGAGGTGGGTTGAGGGTTGACATGCTTGCCGAGGGTTAGGGTCATGTGAGACAGCGGATGAAGATTGCATCTGATATGCCTCGCATATGGCTCCAGCCTGCTGACGAGCACTCGAACTTCCTTGAAAGCGTCGGCACGACTCTTCGTCTTTGCCTCGTGCCCGAAGGGATGTGGCTGACACCACGGTGTGTCGTTTCTATATGGTTGGCCGAAGGGTTGGGCAGCGACAACACTGCTGCTAACAATGCTATGGTCCGAGACTTTGAATTCAAGCATGACACGGCGCCTGACATCACAGAAATGTTGATTCCGCCTTTCCTTGGCCTGCACTCCGAGAGCACACATCCCTGTTCGTGGTTGGCGCTGCTTTGGCACTCTGCCACCGCGGTTCGTGCCCAGCCCGTTGGTGCGATGGGAGGTTGGCCACCGTTCTGGTATGTGAACGGGCACCAAGGAGGCGCTCTCTTGAGGAATAAAAGGGGTGCGAACCCAAACCACTTGCTGGGGTGCCTAGTGCGCCTTGTCAGAGCCCGCGATGACAATCGCTACGGTGGCTTCTCCAGGCTCATCCTTTCTGACTTCGAGATGGTCCTGGGGGGGGTTGGAACACGCAATGCCCGTCAGCATGGATGAAACTGATATCTGGCGTTGGGCCAGGTATGTGGAGGAAAATATTCATGTCGAGTATCTCGAACGATACTTCCCGACACAGCAACTTGACTTGGAGGGCTTGTTGGAGCGAGCCTGCCACCGCCAACTGGACATGAGTCTCGCGTGGCCAGGGTTCGAAGTGAGCACTTCAACCAGATCATTACCTTGCCTGCCTTCCAAGCCGAGCTCCACGGGCAGCCCACCCCCAGCCGCGAAGTGCTTGATCCCTTGTCCGGCGACCCCCTCACGAGGTCATTGGGTGAGTGGATTCTTCAGGCTATTGACTTCACCAGGGAGACCAGGGAACACGGTGAAGATGCGTGGGCCATGAGGCTACTCAGTACTCCGCAACAGGGTTCAGGGAAGATGCGACGGGAGGTACAGAGCTCGGGCCTTTGGGGCGCCGCCCACCCGCCAAATCCTGTCCTATGCCACCGCCGGCTCCTCTGCGCACGCCGCCAGTCTGCACTGTCACGGAGTCGACAAGGGTTCTTCGCCTGCGACCTCGAACCCCACGCCAGGCAAAAGCAGGTCACTCTGGTGCAGGCTCGTCGACTGATCAAAGGCCCATGAGCCTAGACGAAGCAGCGAATGTGTGGAGCACGGAGCCTGGGACGATCGTGGGCGAGTATACCCGCAACAGTATCATGGAAACCTTCTTGGGGTACTCGGCGCAAGATCGTCTGACCATGGTCCTCTCCATGCAAGGCGTGGTAGGGAGGCTCTTGCGTGTGGTGGGCATCATCATCGAAGATTGCCTAGCCGAGGAGCATGAGAGAATGATGGCCCCTGCAGAGAACGACTAGCATTCACTGATGCAGACAGCCATGGTTGCTACATCGAACGACTGGGTTCTTTACTTGGCTGACCTTCGGGCTGCGCTTGAAAGTATGAACAAGGGACCCAGGCTGGCCAACACAAGGGTCTTGTGGCGGTGGTTGGACTACCGATGCACCGACACTGCAAGAGGTTACTGTTTGGGGCATATGCATGGAAGGGTCGCTGAGCTTCTGTCCTTGCTGGTTGCGTCGATGGAGTCCGCTCCCGATGTAGAGGAGGTGCCGGAGCACCACCTTGACTGGTGCACGATCTGGTACCGACGCATGACTCTCTTCGTGCCCACGCACGAGGGCAGTCGCAAGGGTCGAGGGTTACCGGTTACTCAAGGGCTGCCTCCGCCGGTGCTGTTCCAGCACCCTTGGCCCGATATGGGCTCGGACGAAGAAGCAGGTGACCTGGAAATGAGGCGCACCATGAGAACATGGATGGCCTAATTGAGGAGGACCGACGAGAACGTGAGGCTTGCCGTTGCCTGGGATGTCGGGGACGGTGGTTGGGACCTGGGGCCAGCTGGGCCCACGCCCATCTCCCCGTCGGATGCAGACACCGTTGCGGTGGGGGCGCCGAGTGGACAAGTGCCGAGTGTGGCCATGAGTGCGGTGACGCAGCTGGACAAACCGGCTGAGGGTTCAGACACGGGGTCCGGGGTAGGGGACTTCACACCCATGCACTTCCAGATGACGGACTTGAGCATGGCACAGTACGACGTCCTGTATCAGCAGTGGGTTCAGGGCCATATGACGCTGCAGCAGGTGGAGGAGGACCACTGGCATGCGGTTAGGGAGATGATGGAGCTCCGAAAGGTGGCCGAAGAAGGGGGTATGGAGTCGCAGTTGTGGTGAAGGACTTGCCTGTGCTTAGGCGTGTGCCTTTGTGCTTTTGCTTTCCTTCCCTGCTGCAGTGCGACACAAAAAAAGAAAGATCATTTCCCAAAAAATGGAAGAGAACACGAAGTCAATAAGTGCCCCAAGAAATCTGGTGTCGGTGTTCGAATTGAAATTCATTGAGGTTGAAAATGAAACCAGCACAGATCATACCCATCATTAAAACAGGAAAATCCAGAATTAACACATGAAAGAGTAGCTAGGGTCTGAAAAATCATGGAACAAGTCAACGGACAAAACACAAGTTTTGGCTTGCACAAATTCATTCATTTCTTGCAGAAGCAATGAACGGTTTCACGCAGCATTCGCGACCCTAAATCAGGATGTATCAGGATCATGTCACTTCTCTACATGTTGCACCCGGACCACGGCATGTTGCAGGCTCTTTGCTCTCCTTGTTTGGATTTGGACAAGGGCTTGTCGCTTGGGACTGGGGCAGAACTTTGGAGTCACGGCTTCTGAGGGTTTTTGCTCGGTTTTTGGGTTGGGCTTAGTGCGAAACAGGCTTCTATACCCTGAAGAACAAAAAGCATCGTGGGGTTCAGGGTCTGTTAAATAAACTTATGGCCACCAGCCCAACCTCACCCGATGCTACAGATAATCTACCTACTTACTTCCGCCAATAACCATATGTTATGTATCGCTATTTATAAACCTTAAACCCTAAACCCCTAAGTCCTAAACCTTAAGAACCATCCCCAAACTCCAGGCATCCTGTCAGGGTCTTGGAGGCAAGCTCGGGGCGAAGACCATGAAGCATGGCATGTCGGTGCTGTGACAGCACATGTAAGAGGAAGCTGCGACAGCTTGGTGGGTTTACGGGCAGCTGTGACAGCTGAAAAGACATGTGGGGAGCTGTGACAGCTCAGAAACAGAAGAACACGAAGCAGCTGCGACAGCTGAATCTCTAGCATGGCATGTCGGTGCTGTGACAGCACAGGAAAGGGGAAGCTGCGACAGCTGGGGGGGGGTTCCGGGCAACGAGAGGCAGCTGCGAGACATGTGGGGAGCACATCCCTGCGCTATCCTCCCAAACCCCACCAAGGCACCCAATGCACGGCGGCATCCGTCGCAGCTTGTCTGCTTCTCAGCTGACCATCTATCGTAGCACAGGAGGGGCTTCCTACTTGGCAGACCCCAACAGGCCCTCGGATCCTGGCACCATTCCAAGTGTAACTCTTGTCGGGTGTTGGGCTGTCTCGGAAGACTTTAACTAGCGAGCCCTGGGGACCTCTGTTGTTGGATGGATGTATGCTGGGTCGTGCTATGTTGTGTTCTACTCAGGTTCGATATCCACGTCAGCGGTCTGGACCTTGGCACGATTGGACTGGCCTTGCTCGGTCTGCTGATGCTGAATGTCAAAGATCACGAGATGCTCCAGACAGCTGATGTGGTTGTACTCGTGTAACTTTACTCATCTATTGTCCTGATTCAAGGCAACACTTCGACCCCGGCCGGAGCTGCATCGGCTGGGATCCCGGTGTGTTTGCCGCTGACGCTGAACCTCAAACGATCGATAGTGCTGTTGTTCTGGTTTGAGACCAGGAGATGCTCAGTGCTCAAGAAGGCGTTTAGGGCTTCATGTTTCTTCCCAAGACAAGCTGAGAGCCCCGATAGCAAAAGCAGCAGCAGCAGCAGCAAGAACAACAAGAACAACAACAACAACAACGACGACACAACGGCAAACACAGCGACGACGACCAGACCAGGACCAGCAGCAGCAACAGCATAAGACGCGCCACTTCAGCAATGTCCGGTGGCTGGGACAAGGGCAGCGGCTGGGAGAAACGCTGGAACAACCCTGGCAGCCAGGGCTCGGGCAAGCATGCGTGGTCACACGGATCGAAGTGCCACCAGGACAGGACTTGCACGCTACAGGCAAAACACAACTGTACGTTGAGACAGCAACAAACAGGACCGGGAGGAGTCGCGCGAGAAGTTCCTCAGAATCATCCGCGAAAAGAATGAGGAGCTGAAAGCCAAGCAGGCCAGGAATTTTATTCATCCAGAATCATGTTCGTGTGGCAGCGGCTAGGCACAGATCGACGAGCTCAACCAGGAGATAGCCCTGGCCTCATCTCTTTTGGTTTTCATAGCAGAAAGCCACAATCACGTTCCGTCAGGGTGCCCAGAAGGCCCTGTTGGCGGGCGCGAAGGAGCGCGAAGCTGTGGCAGAGGCGTTGCATTGACTGGGTTTTACTTCCTTCCATATTCCATCTGCTACCCGGTATATGAAGGCCAACGCCGTTCAGCTCAAGGAGCTCGAAACCAAGCTAGAGGCGGGAGGCGGGTAGAACTGAGGACATCATAAGAACAACATCCGGTCATCGCCAGGGACTGAACAAGACCAACAGCGACCTCGGGAGCCGTCTGAATGTGCAGATTAAGAACGCGAAGGCAGGAAGATGGGGACCCTCGGTGTGAAGGCCTTCTTACTCGCTTGCCAGGACTGTATGGGGAGGCGATGAAGCAGCGGGAGCAAAACGCGATTTTGAAGAGTGAGGTCGATGTCGCCCGCCAGAAGCAGAAGGAACGACAAGATATGCTGAGGTATTGTCATTGGACTGTAATTCTGTCTGTCAGGAGCTGGAGGACAAGGTGGTCAGCCTGACAGCAGAGACGGACAATAAGGTGGTCGCCTTGAAAGCAGACCACAGGAAGCTGGCCGAGGACCGGAGACAGTATCGCACCAAGAATCCACTGCCGCCCCGCTCCAGCCCAAACGACCCCGCAATCCTGGCAGGCCTTTGAAGACAAAATCATGAAGTATGAGGCGCTGGTGTCTGCCATGGGCTCCGACATCTCAAAGCGCCGCGAAAAGATGGAGGAAATTCAGGCGAGGGACCATGACATGAGATAAGTTATCAACCAACACGACTGGAATTTGCAGACCGCAGCGGGCTACACCGGTGCCAAAGTTGAGTCTTTGGAGGAGCCCGCATCATGGCCTAGACATACAACCAGAAACTTCGGAATTGTGCTCAGCAGCAGGCCAGCAACGCGATAAAAGACGCCGAGCTGCGACGCCTGAAGGACCGCAAGTCTGTCTCATTGTAGGTTTTAGAAGCAAAAACATTGGATGTGGAATCTGGAATCTCTGTAGCAGGACATCATCGCGAACAAGGATGCCCAGTTGCAAAGCGACAAGGACCTCAAGACTGCGAAGGTTGTAGTTTTTATGTAGGGCTCAACAAGAAGTGTGCAGGAGCTGCTGCTAGAAGCGCGGCGTCACCTGCAAGCATGCCCATCCCCGGCCACGTGGCAGCATGATGTTATCTGTTGTCAGCTGATTGCATAATGCCTTATGCTTTATGATAATGCATGCCAGCCTTTCAAAGGTGCCTACGGAGGTGGCATCGCCCAGGAGCAGTGATAACGACAGCAGGGAGGCTTGGCTACGACTAGACTTCAGAATGCAGTCCCTTGCGCCTCCTTTCACAGGCCAAAAAGCCCCGCAGCTGACGTGCCGGATGACACCCTAGGCAGGGGAATCTGTGCCAGGCCGTGCACGTGCTGAACCCCCACTTTCATGTTTCAGGACATTTGCAGTGCGAGAGGACTGGCGACCTGGTTGGCAATTAAAGTTGTGCTGGGGCATGAGGAGTGTCAGAGTCAGAGTGGTGTCGTCATATTCGGCACCAAACCATGCTGATCATCGTGAGAATCACACCATGATGGTCGTCGTCAATGTCATCTCTGAGGTGTCTCTTGGGTCGGGGCGGGCGATCAGCAGCCTCTGCGAGCGATGCTCTGCGTTGCGGATCAAAACATCATGTGGCCGCTCCCAACATGCGCAGTGCTGCAGATCAACATTTGCAAGCGGTGCTGACATTCGTTGCGCATGGTGCAAGAGACTGCCGTGCCATTAGCGCTGTAACATACACGACTATTCCTGAATGAGGTCGCTGCGGGATCTACGAGGACGTGCAACATCAGATCCGGCCTTGGCTTTCAGAATCACCGATTCCGGTATTGCCTCTGAAAGGAAGATTGTATCACAAGCTGCCGAATGAGTTTCATGGTCATTGCTTGTTGTTGCCAATCACAGGTGGGTTTGATTCTTCGCAAATTAGACCCTGAAACTCTTTGACTGAGGTTGTGGCCCGCTCTTCACCAATTTCGATGTGAAGCCGCGCCGCTCAGCAGTTGCAAGTGAGAGGGAGCCCTGCGTGCGACTTTCCAGAGCGTAGGATGCAGAACAGACGGAGTTGAATTACCAACGTTCCCCAGACCCCAGACACCCCTCGGAAGGACATTCTTTCTTAACTTAGGGTAATTTCAGAGTAACACCTCACTGGCACGAAACGTTTGAAACCCCATCGCAAAACCATTGTTCTGGAACCCTGTGCTGAGCTTGAGATGGCGGGAAAACACACCAATTCCATGCGCACTCCGGGCCCTAAATCCCCCGTAAAACTCAACCCCATAAACAAGGAGGCTAAATTTTGCGAGATGATGCCCAAACCTAAGGTTCCCAGCTCCAAGGTGCGAGGGTCTCAGGAGCGACAGTGCAAGTGCAGAAGCCAACGAGTTTGACTTGATTGACCACAAATATAGCACCATGGCTAAGGGGTAGCACTAGCGCATGCTAGCAGTTTGCACAGGTCAAAAGATGTTGCGGCGAAACGTCGTTGCCTCAGATCCAGCCGGGCGTCAGGCAATGGCATAATGGCGGGTCCTGTAACAGAGTTCCAGCCGTGCAAACTTCAAGCACAACAGCACAACTCCGTACTGGGTCTGCGTTCGGGTTCAAGTTCGTGTGCTTTGGGCGTTCGAGCGCCCTTTTTTTTTAGGTTGATTTGAAATGGAATACCCACCGCGACCGCTTGCTCCCTATAGATGCGACCCCAACCTGAAGCCCGAAATCCCACCCAAAGCGACAGCCCGAAATCCCACAAGTCGCCTTTGATGCCAAAAAGGCGACTGCCTCAACAGCCCAAAAGCCAATAAGGCGACTGATGCCAATAAGGCGACTGCCTCAACAGCCCAGATGACAATAAGGCGACTGCCTCAACACCCCAAAACCAAACCGCCTCAACATCCAACGTCGGTCCCATTACTTGACAAGGTAGCAAATGCTCGATCCAAGCGGCCTTTGCCCTACCCGCTCCTTCCCGTTAATGTTATAGCATTGAATGATAACACAGGCTGGTGCCAATGACTGGGTTTGCTGCAGCCATATTCCAGCTTAGGGATCATCATCGTAGCAATGCCTGGCAAAAAGAAATGCCAGGGACATGCATTGCACGGGCAGCGCTGGCAGAAATGGTTGTGTCACTTGAAGCAAGTCAGCCATCCTCGCATTTACATCGCCATCTACTTGACGAATGCTCTTTGCCTGAGAATTAGTCAAGCAACCAGCCTCAGAGTCACAGATTTCCAATGGCCTAAGCATCGAGTTTGGCTGCGAGCTTTCAAAGGTCACAAGGCGTGCTACAAAGCTCTGTTGCCATCTTGCCGAAGCACCATTGAAAGCTTCAAAAAAAACGGGATGAAGAATTGCAAGGGCTGTTTTCGGTGGCCATCCCGTGGATACCTGTTTCCAAGCCGACGTGGCAGCAAACTGCCTTATCTCAACAAAGACGTTGTGAGTCATGCTGTGTGCGCTGCACGTAAGTCTTTCGTGGCCAAGTACAAGCATGTTTGGCCGGATTTGGAGGATGCTTGCCGGCCAATCCGAAGTCACTCAGGCCGACGCCATGCCATCAGCGAGCACTCGGCCGCCAACTTGCCGATGCACATTGGTGTGGCCTGGTCACAGATCTCAAGCAGCAGAGTCTATGCAGGCTACGTAGACTTGAATCCAGAAGCGGTCGTACAGACCATGCGAAAGCTGGACAAATCACGCAATTTTGGCCGAGCTGATTGAGCAAGGCAATCTTCGAGCTGAGTCTCCGATTCTGCCTTTTTCTATGGACCCCGGCCAATGGCTGACAAGACTTGGCACATCAGGCGGGCCAAAAGTGTTACAGGGATGGCGTTGCCTGCAGCTAGGCGCAGCTGACGACTTGACATAACATCAGGCGGAAGCCGTTCAAGGGACATTCCCTGCAGGGCAAAGATTTCAGAATCTGTCATCTTGCGACCCAGCCACGACAAGTAATGACCCCCACTACCAGCTCGTGTTCGTGTAAGACAAGGAGACACATCTTCCATTGCATGGGGCTCACTGGCGCTTAAGTCAAAGACCCATTTGTCCTTCATCGAGCGGCCTGACTTTGCAAACTGGTTCTGCAGTGATTTCAGGTTCTTCTTTTCCGTGTTGGTCAATGGTCCTTGTCCTTGCTTGGCCTTTCCCTTCACGAAGTCGTCCAAAGGCAGAGTTGGCGTCTGCAGGGCACTGGTCAAATCCCCAAATCCCAAACCCGCAACCCTCCCCTAATCAGAATGAGTTTGGCATGCGGCCTCGGAGGGCCATGAGAACTCGCGACCCTTGAGGCGGTCCAAGCGAATGCCTACCACGAAGAGCCGAGGACGATTTTGAGGAATGTGTCCATGAATGCATAGATTCAGCAGCCGGTGTTCCACGTGGTAGAGTTTGTTCCCCTTGGAGTCCTGCATTCGCGCAAGCACACCCAGGATGATCGCAAGAGTGTCTTTGTGGGTTGTCAAGAGCCCTTCCACGTTCTCAAGAATGTAGGCCTCAGGGTGATGCCCATAGATCCATGCCATTATCCATAGCAGGACTTCCCCGCTCTTCGGATCTTGAAGCGCCTTCTGGAGACCAGCCTTGCTGTACGGCTGACAAGGCGCACCGCACACGAAAATGTGACATGTGGGCGAAGATAGGAAATTTGCTGTGCAGCAATCATCATAGAAATGGTGGTACTTGTGCATTTTCATGCCCAGTGCTCGGAGCTTCTTGTCGAGCTCGCATCCAAAGCATTCTGTGTAGGCAACGCCCAGCATATCCAGAGCCATAAGTTCCGAACCCAGTCCCGTGCACGCACTGCCCACAATCAGTGTACCATCATGAGGCAGTGAACAACCTGCTGGCGTAGCAGCTCTCAACATCTGGTGAATCCAAGTCATGATGAGCTTGATGCATGCCAGGGTCCAGCTTGAGCTTTGGCTGGCACTGGAAGCCGGCTTCTTAGAGAACTTTGTCCTGATGCGTGCAAGCGCAGTCTTAGTCTTCGGAGCCATTGCAGATACGCACGTTCAGATTCGAGAATCTTCAAGAGTATAGGCACACTAGCACGTGCCTAAACGGTTGCAGGAAGCAACACATCTCCAAGCACGCAGCACTTGTCAGAAGACTCGCAACGTACTGCAAAAAGAGCTTGAGGGACTCTGCACGGCATTTCAACGCACATGCGCGAGCATCCATGAGAGGTTCGAGCAAGGTGGCCAAAAGGCACTCGCCCACATCGCAATCCGAGAGAACTATCAAAATGGAGCACTCGCAGGATCATGAGTGCTGTCTTCCCGCACAAGCTGCGCCCGAGCCATCCGAATGAACATTCTATAATGCAAGGGCAAACCCTGCATGAACCTAAACTCCAAATTCCTAAATCCTAGCTCCTAGACCTTACAGCCCCGAAACCTTGAACCCTGAACCCTAGACCGGAGGATGAAAGATGGAATGGGCCTCAGCTTGGGCTTAGGCTTGGCCCGGAGAAAAGCCAGGGACGGGTCAGATGTTCACTTGTCCCCCCCATCCGTGTTGCTGTCTTGGCATTTGGTCAGAGCAGCAAGCTTGTCCAGGATGTTCTGGCTGAGGACCTGTTTTTTCGTGACTGGCTCTGTATCTTGGCCGCCCTCTTGCTCGCGCTTCTTGCTGGTCGTCGTCGATTTCGGCTTCGGAGTCTTCTTCGGCTTGGGATTTGTCTTCTTAATCTTCGGCTTCGGTTTCGTGTCGTCTCCTGCAGCGCCGTCTTGCGCCTCCTCATCCTCCTCCTCCTCGTCAGGCTCCAGTTCATCAAGGAGGGTCGACCTAAGTAATTTGAAATCGAGCTGGCAAGGCATGGTGGATTGTACAAGGGTCGGCGTGACTCGCAAGAAACTTAAGGCATGCACAGTGCGACTTGGTAGTCGTCCGAATCGGAGTTCTGGTAGCTTTGCCAAACCTTCTTCACCAGGAATTCCTTGAGAATCTCCGCATGCTTCTCGGAATGGCAAACGCCAATGTATGGCACCTCCGCAAAAGCTTTCGTTCAAGGTTTAGAGATGTTTGGGGTTAAACCGCAACAACAGCTTTCTGCTTGCAATTCCCGGCGCCTTGTAAGTGATGCAACTGAGCGCGAAGACGCCGTCGCTTTCAGTGGCATTGCATACTAGGCCTCCGGGTTTTATGCACAGCGAGTGCAGCACTTCGTGATAAAAGCTTGAGGGGAGCGAATGCCAGTTGACCGGCACTTTGTCGCCCAGGAGTTTCGGTCGGCTCGCGGCGTCCGGACAGCTGCCCCCGCACAAGACTTTCCCTCCACTGCCCAGCAAGTCGTTCTTGATCGCCGGACTGACCTTCAAGATCTGCGCGGATTCGAAGGGCTCAACTTCGACGGGCCCAATGGTCGTGCCAAAGTTGGACCCCTTGTACACAGCCCGCTGCCGCTTCTCCATCACCAGTGGCCCTCTCGTCACCACGACGGCGCCTTCGTTCTGCTCAATGAAGCCGCGCTCGAGGACCTTGCGTGCACACAACTCCTTCTCGGAATAATTCACGGTGAGGTTGGTTCGGGTTTTGTCCTCAAACTGCTGAATGTTGTTCAGCTCGTCCGTTTTCACGAATGACCCCAAGATGGCGGGAGTGATCTGTCTGAAGCCATCCAAAACCATAGCCACATCACCCTCTTCCAGCTGATCCTGCGGAATTTCTGCATAAACTTTCACGCGACGCTTGAAATGGAATTGATTGAAATGATTGAAACCCACCCTCTCGCAAGCATGTCCTGATTGCGAGCTTTGCAATAGGCCTGGATAAGCTTGCGAAGATGGTCAGCACGAAAGGGTGGCATACGGCAGTGAGGCTGGCTGCTGGCTTCACCCGCAGCCTTGGAATCGTAGAAGAACCTTTCTGGCCGGAAAAGCCGCAACAACCCCAAAGCACGCTTAACCCAACATCATGCCGCGAAACAGGGCTTTGGCCTTCGGGTTCCTCAACTCCGCTGACAAACACGAGTTGCCCATAAGACTTGCCAACGCCGAGACCGTGTCGACCTCATTCACGACAAAGCGGACGAAGTGGTTGACATGCTCTTGGCATCGCACCAGCCAGGTTCGAAGCTCGCCCCGCTTATCCTCCGGCACGGCTTGAAAGCTCGTCTTCGACTCGATCTGCAGCAGCTCCGCAAGGAGTTCGGTGCCCTCCTCGTCCTCCGCACTCCCGAGCTTGCCGCCCTCGACGGTCTGCTTCGTGCTGACGTCCACCTGCAGGTCCTCCAAGGCCTGCTGGATTCTCTCCAACGCCTCGCTGTAAGGATTCTTCTCGAAGATTTCTGCAGGCACGGTCGTGCCACGAATGATCTGCCGCAGCTGGGAGTCGTTCTTGGGGCCGAAGATGCTGTCTTTCAGAAAAGAAACTGCCCTTCTCTCACATTCCATGCGGCACCCCTGCCATGACACATCTGCAGATTGTTCCGCCCAGCCTCCCCCACACTTCGCTCGAAACTCTGCGTGAGTCCGCAGCTCCCGGAGCATTGTTATGGATTTGCCATCGAAGCCCTTATCGGAGCACCACCTATCCACAAAGTAGTCCCGCATCTGCAGCTTAGCGATGAACATATCCAGCATGCCGGCCGGACCTCCGCCCGACTTGCTCGGGGTCATGAGGCGGCTGCCGAACTCGCTGTTGGAGGTTCCAGACAGCAAGTAATCCTGCACACAACGAAGGATCCAGAGCCTCTCCTCGAAGGTTCTGCCTTTGATGGAAATTGCCTCCAGATTCTTGATGCTGTTGAGGCAGCTGTTCTTGGTGTATCGGTTTTGCAAATCCATGATGATCTCATAGAGCTCTGGCTCTTTGAGCATCCTGTCATAAACCTTCATCCCGGCCTCGATCCAAGAGAACCCCACCTTCTCTTGCAACTGTGAGCCCGTATCTTTGACCTTTGCGATCCACAGGTCTGCAAGCTCCTGCAAGGTGAGCTTCTTGTTGTGCTCATTCGTGTAGTAGGTCCTGAAGGCGGCGACTTCAAAGATAAGTTGAACAGTCGAGCGCACACAAGCATCATATGTTCCGATGTTCGCGTTCCTGTCATTGATGCTCTGGAACAAAGCATCGTCCATGGTCTCGAAGACCATGACTTTGCATGACACCGTCAACAGGGTCGTTCTCCAACACCTATGCAAGGCTTCGCTTAACGACATGTTGAGAACGACCTGTGTATTATGGTCTAGTATTTTGCAAATGATTGCTAATGTGCGAACACGCTGCTCCAGCTCATGCTGCTCAGCGCCGTCGTGGATACGATTCCCGATGTGGATCAGGAGACTGTGATCCTTCTCCTCCGGGCTGAGACGCATGAGATTGCCTTTCTGGGCCGCGAAGTCGGAGGCACTCTCTGAGCCCTTCAGCAAGCCGATGCACAGCTCGCCCGGAAACTTGGTTGGCCCTGCAGCCCAGTGTGTCTGGATCATGACATCGATGGCACCTTCTGTGATAGGAACTCCCGGGCTGACAAGGCGGCGCACGGCACACCACATCAGGTTGTGACTGCTGCAGTGTAAGATCTACCGCTTCGCAGCGCTGCATCGTGCTCGGTGCCCTTCCAGACCGCCTGTGACAAGATCAGAGCAACCACAAAAAGCACAACCCAGGAAAAGGCACAAAGCTTTCAGGATGCCCAAAAAGAGCGACCCTGCTGAGAGGATGGGGTGCATGGGACCCTATCCTCTCATCAGGGCCCTGCGCACGGGGTTGATGAGAGGATAGGGTCGGGGATGGACCGGGGCTGATGAGGTGATAGGGTGATTTGCCCCGACCCTATCCTCTCATCAACCCCGTGCGCAGGGCCCTGATGAGAGGATAGGGTCCCATGCACCCCATCCTCTCAGCAGGGTTGGCCCTCTACGTTAGGCCGGGGTGGACTTGTGTAGGTCTCTCATCAACCCTGGGCGCGGACGTTTTTGAGATGTATGGCTGGCGGATTCAAAAACGTCCGCGCCCAGGGTTGATGAGAGCCGACGGAAGACGATTCCCATGAAGCCTTGTGCAAGATGATCCGGTCGAAAACAGGAGGTTAATGGATTTGCATTGCTTATAACAAAGACCAATCTCGTTTTCGATGACGAAGGATTCGTTGTGACTTCGAAGAACACTATGCAAATTTTCAGTGTGCTGCGGATATCAAGACAGCGAGCCGAGATCCAATACATAAACAGCTGGCCGCAGCTCTACTCAGACGACCACGTAACGAAGCAACCGCGAGAAAAGAGGAGAGGGAGGGAGGGAGGGAGGGGGGGGCGCCCCTCCCCCCCCTCCAGTACGCTCGCAGTCGACACTCTCATTGAAGTTTTGTATCTGCTTGTTTTTCTTTGAGACTAGTTCAATGCGACCGTCCGTCGCCCCGCGAAGCGATCCCAGCCCCGCAATTAGCCCGTCCCCGCCCCATCCCCATAACAGGAACCCTTGGATTCAGAAGTTGGTTTCGAGTACTGCGTAGAGAGTCTTGCAACCCGAACCCACTTGGAAGATGGCACAGTCTCTTCTCCCCTTCCTCGGATTTTGCGAAGCCCAAAGCCGAGTCCAAGAAATCTGCTACGCGCCACATTTACCTATAACAGCAGTGCTGCATCTGTCATACACAGCAAAAGCTTTAGCAACCCTGACCTGGTCTCCGGACAAATGGCCAGCGGCGGAGTTGATTTCAGCTGGCTCGGCTGTCGCGATATCAGCAAAGACTGGGTGTGCCATGATACGATTCAAGGCATCCTCAAGCCTTTGCAGGTGGTTCTTGTTTGTTTCCCGCACCGTCGCTGTTGCAACGTCCTCAGCTGGAGCATGCCCTGCAGCACCTGCCGCAGCCTTCGCCTTTCCCTTAGCCGCGCTATTTTTCGCTTTTGCTTTACCCTTGGCCCCGGCATCCTTCTTGGGGGCCATGTCGAAAGGTCACCGTCAACTGGCGTCAACTTCAAGCTGCGCAACAGCGCTTCCAACTTGAGCTCAGACAGCTGGCGACATACGTTGCCTTCAGGTAAAACCAAAAGGACCAAATGTTGAACTCTGGACCAAGGCAACAGCTGCATGCCCACCTGCACTGACTGTCTGCTCGCAACGGGCCTTGTCAATCATGGCCAAATTTCTTCGGAACCTGGGCACAGGCACATCAGCGAGAACAGCAAGGCAAAGTTGTCTAGCACACTCTCGGTGATGTCGGCCAAAACATGAGCACAAGCGCCTCTGGGCACTGCCCCTGACTGAACATTTCGCACTAGAAGCGCAAATCGGCACTGCGAACGAGTCAGCATGAAAACCCTCAGCCCTGAACCCTCAATCAACGGGGCCCAACCGTCGTTGCTGCGCCGCTTTGCTCCCGGCCACAATCGGGAATCGCCAGAGAACCTGGCGCAGTTTGCAATGAAACATAAGCCGAGAACTGTCTATACTAAGTAGACCTGCCGGGCAAAAAACAAAAATTGGCGGATCATTTCATACCCCGGTGTCTCTGCTCCAACGTCTGTACTGTGCTGTGGACAAAACGAGCTGCGCGAACCAATCATCATTCTAGATGCTGGCTCACCCCCCCCCCCCCCCGGCACATCCTCCTGCCGTATCTCTGGCAGGGGAGTGTCAACTGCAAACACAGTCGGCTTGGCTCAGACCCCGCGACTGGCACACCCTATCTGAGCAATCTTCGGCAGCAGAGTGTCAACTGTAAACACATTAGGCAGCTCCAAAGCATCCCGCACTTCTGGCACAGTCAGTGCGATGTTATCAAACGGGCGCCTTTGGCGCACTGGAACTCGGGGCCCGATGGCCTTCTCTGTGGCTGTGGCGAAATCTTCCCAGCTCTCCAAAAACTTCCATCGAGAGATGCTGCTGTTAACTGCGGCGCGGACCAGTCCCGCAATGCGCGGCTTGGCTGCTTCGAAGCGCGGGCACATGAAGAAACGCCTCTTCACTGTGACTGCCGCGTCGTAATTGAAGCAAACCCCCTTAGCTCTGTCTGACTGCGCCGCCACCGCCTTCAGCATGCTCAAATCGATGACAGAGCCGCCCAGGAGCGTCGCCGTCCATCGGACGGAGACCCCAGGTTTGGCAGCATCTCGCACGACAAAGACTTGGCTCGTAGAAATTTGGTCCTCAGTGACGAAGCGATAGCGTCGGGAAGAGATCTGCGGAAGCGTAGCCCAAGCCGGATCGGCAACGTAGATTTTTCGATTTTGGAGGCAGGGCATCTTTGTTGCCATAAGTTCAGTCTTTCGTCGGTGTTGCAGCGTGAGCTTGCGGTGATTTTCATCTTGATGTTCAACAAAAGCTTGCGCAACCGCCTGCATGTCCGCTGGCACCTCTCCAAGAATGAGGTGGCCATCGATGTACCCCTGAACCAGGTTCTTGTATGACTTCGTTTGTTGGAACAGCTGCTCTGCTTGCACCGTGCCACCGGCTTGGTCCAACTGACTAGCAGCGACTGCTTCGGCAAGGATCGTATCTGCATCCTCAATCTTGCAGCCACGAAGTGCAGATCGACGGCGACGAATGAACGCCGTCTCGCAAAGCACACCGTCCTATCATTGTCATTGTTATGCCACTTGGCGTACTAGCCGACCCTTTAGCAAAGTCTTAGTCGTTTACAAGTTTCAGCCATGAAAGACCGTCCTCCAGTTCGCAGCGCTTTCGCTTGCCAACTCCAGTGTCCAAGCGCTCTGTCGCACTACGACGAGGTGGCTCAAAGTGCTTTGCCCAGTAGCTGGCAGCCAGCTTGCAAACCGTGTCAGCACCACACCGCTCGTAGTCTGCCACAATCTTGGTTTCTGCCAGCAGCGTCTCAAACGATAGTGACAGTCTCTCCGATGTCTGGCACGCAGCCATTCTGGAGAAGAGCTGCTCCACCCCAGAAGTTGTGCAGCCATTGAATGCGCCATAGCGCACCAGGATGGGGAGTAATGTGTCTGTCGGGTGCGCTGCCCGAGTGCTGGGTCGCATATTGATTTTCTCAAAGGCAGCACGCCATGAATCGAAAGAGCTTGTACCGTGACATGCTGCCTGATGCATCGCGTATGGTCGCACATCATAAAACTGGGCCTTGAGCTTCTCCTTGTTCACGGAGAAAACCTGCGCCAGACGAGTCACGCTCACCTCCACCATGTCGACGGTGTCCTCACCCTTGGACCGGCGAGCTTTGGAGACATCAAAAGCCTCGAAGGACGTGAGCAGGTCAAACTTTGGAAACTCCGCAGCCATGGTCTTCGCGCAAAGAGCCACGGAGGTTTGCATGACAGCCAGGCATTCTGAGACCATAGCTGCAGTGACTTTTCCGGGTCCGCCCACGGACTTGGGCCGCCCTTCGCTGAGAAAACCACGGTTCTGGTTCAAGGATTCTATCATGTACCGCGTATATCCCGGTGAATCGATCACGTTGGCCTGGCATCTCAATTTTATTTGAAGTTTAACTCCTACGATACGGGTTACAATTCTGGGGTGATGCCGCGGCGGGTATGAAAGGCAGCCTCAAGGAACAAGTACTTCAGTCGAGACAGGAATGCGGAGCACTCGAGGACGATCTCTGCTATGTCGTAGCTTTCTGTGTCAGTGAGGCGGGTGAGCGATAGGCCCTCGTCTGCGATGTCAGCATACATTGCAAACAAAAGCAGTCTCTTCTCGTCCACAAACTGCAGGAATTCCTTGCAAGTCGGGCAAGCACGATGAATCGAACCCCAGATGGCTGTGAGGAGGACAGCATCAAACTCCAAGACAAACCGACTGGCCGGTTTGGAAATCGAGTTGAATCGATGCATCTTGAACGTCATATTCTTCGCTCGGCCCTTGCAGAAATCCTTGAACTTGCCTTGCAGCACATTGCTGTTGTTGATTGTTTTCAAGATACTGCCGGACTGCAAGAGAAAGAAGTCCTGAACTTCTTTGATTTCAGGAATTGCCGCAAATGGCCGTGATAGAAGCCTCCTCGAGGCATGTGTCCTGTCTCTTTGCTGCGCCTTTGCATTTGCAAAAATGCCTTCGCCTGCACGCAACAATCTGGCTGCAAGTTGCTCGTCTGCTGCTGCGTCAGCATCAAGGAGCTCCTGCAGCACGACTTACCAAGTGAAGTGCTGAATATATCTTTAAGACCTGACTATGTACATCTAAAAGTCCATGCTGCACCTATCCAAGGGGCAGTGTGATTCTGGATATGGGCCCGAAGGGAGGCATCGCCGTCGCAGAAGCGGTCCAGGACAGCATTCAGACCAGTCAACAAAGACTGATGTGTACCGTCTGATAGTTTCGCTAAGCCAAGCAAACCTTTCGTCACCACAAGACCAGGGGATGTGCAGGCTGAAAAGCGAACCTGCAATGCCATTTTGCGGACGTCCTGATGCAAGCAGATCGACGCTGCTTTTGAAAGGACTTCCCGGTCCACAGCAAAGCATGCTTCTCCAAGGCACAGCTGCATTTTTGAGATTTTCTTTCGGCCCTTGCCATCGTCGGTTTTCGTGGACAATGACTTGTTATCCATGCGATGTGCTGCAATCACTGCGAACTCGTGAGTTTCAGGAGCCTTGCACATGGGCTCACCGCCCATTCCCTGCTGATGCAAAGAGTCCAGATGCATCTTAAGGCGTGCATGCCGATGCACGTGGTAGCAGCTGCCAGGCCCTCGAAAGGGCTCGGACGCAAACTCGCCTGGTGTCACTTCAGAAAATTATCATAACTGTCACATGTCAAACAAAATTCCAATGCTATTGTTGACCCCCGAATTCGCGAGCCTTGTTTGCCAGATTGCACGCACACAGTACAGATCAGCCCCCAGTCACCGTCTTTCTTGTGTGCGCACTGCAACCATGATTGACTCATGTTGGCGATGCGAGTGCTCGCCTCCCAGGTCTCGTACTTGCGTAGGTATCGGCACCGAAAACAAGTCGAGCTTTTGCATTGCATGACATGGGCAGCCTCCAGCTTGGGATCCAGTCCCAGCTGCCACCCCTGCTTTGCCAAGGCTTCCATACTACTGCTGCAGCACAATCTGCCAAGCCCGACTGCAGCATGGTCATGTCTTGCTTACTGCCGTCCATGTGGCTATCTGACTATGCGTTGGAGGTCAGAATGTAAATCAGTTGCCACGACCACCCAAACTTCTCCACCATCCCCCGTCCATGCTCATCGAGCACGAAAGACGGCTTCAAGCCTGGACCTGACAAGAAACCTTCACCGGCGTGAGAGAGACTCCGGACAGAGGGAGGGGGAGAGAGAGAGAGAGAGAGCTAAAACGAAAATATGAACACAAAAAGTTTTTGTGTACGTATTTTCCCTCTCTTGATCTTGTGTTGACGAGAGACAGAGAAAGAAAGAAGAGACAGAGAGAGAGAGAGAGAAAGACAGAAAGACAGAGAGACAGAGAGACAGAGAGACAGAGAGCGAGCGAGACAGAGAGAGAAAATCAGATGAGGGGGTCAATGCATTTGACCTCTCGTTTCTCGATAGCTTGTTCGTTTTTGTGTGACGGCTTTACGGAGCAGCTCCAAGCGGATTAAACAACTTCCGAACTACACGCTCCAAGACGCAACACGGACATTGAAGGCAGCTTGGCCCGTGCCTCGCAGACGGACATTGGTAGATTTGCCGGTGCCTCACCGTGGGCCTTGAGGAAAATTGAGGCGGTTTGGTTTTGGGCTGTTGAAGTAGTCGCCTTATTGGCTTTTGGGCTGTTGAGGCAGTCGCCTTTTTGGCATCAAAGGCGACTTGTGGGATTTCGGGTTGGCATCAAAGGCGACTTGAGGGATTTCGGGCTGTCGCTTTGGGCGCTTGTGGGTTTGGGTGCTTGTGGAATTTCGGACTTTAGGTTGGGATTGGCACCCGGATTCGGTTTGGGTGCTTGTGGGATTTCGGGCTTTAGGTTCAGGGTTGGCACCAAAGGCGAGTTGTGGGATTTCGGGCTTTCGACGACTTGTGGGATTCAGGGCTGTCGGTTTCCACTTGTTTAATACGGAAAGGCACCTGGCTCACGACCTGCATGGTGCTCTTGCCGCCTTTGGGCGCCGACGCCTACAGGCGGTGTGGGTTTGAGGTGTAGCGTGCAGCACAGAATGTTCGGGGCAACGTGCCGGCGCTGTGACAGCGCATGCTATACATGCTGCAGAATTACAGGTATGCGGCATGGTGTGCAGGCGCTCCTTGAGGTTACAGGGGATGTGAGAGCACACATCCGTTCTCAGTGACACTGCTCGAACCTGCAGGCCTTGACGACGAAGAGGGGCAGTCAGAAGATCTGCAGGCCTCAGACCGTAATCCCTAAACCCTAAACGGTACAGCGTTGTCATGGGAAATCACTGAAGGGAACCGCGTAGGAGGAAAGACAGAGCACTAGGGCCAATAGGGATGGCTCGCGGCCGCAGAAATCAGTAAAACCCGTCTAAGTTAGTCAAGCCCACCTAGACCCCAACATCCCGCCGAAACGCCCTGGACCCCGTAAATCCGTTCTACATTAATCAAACCCAACTGTGATTGGCAACAGGCAATGACCATGAAACTCATTCGGCAGCTTGTGATACAATCTTCCTTTCAGAGGCAATAGCGGAAAGTTTCAGTTGCTGATTCTGAGAACCAAGGCCGGATCTGATGATGGCGCACGTCGTCGTAGATCCCGCAGCGACCTCATTCATGATCAGTCGTGTGTGTTATATGGTGCTAACTGCACGCCAGTCTCTTGCACCATGCACAACGAATGGCAGCAACACTTGAAAATGTTGATCTGCAGCACTGCGCATGTTGGGAGCGGTCACATTATGTTTTAATCCGCCACGCAGAGCAACTCGAGATGGCCCAAGGTCGCTCGCAGCGGCTGCTGATCACCCGCACCAGCCCTGGGCGCCAAGAGACAGCTCAGAGAGATGCGTTGATTCTGACCATCATGGTGTGATGCTCACGATGATCAGCATGGTGTGGTGCTGAAGCCTGGATGTCATCCGGCACATCAGCTGCGGGGCTTTTTGGCCTGTGAAAGGAGGCGCAAAGGACTGCGTTCTAAGTCTAGTCGAAACCAAGCCTCCCTGTGCCCACTGTCGTCATCACTGCTCCGAGGCGTGGCCACCTCCGTAGGCACCTTTGAAGTGCTGGCATGCGTAATCATATAGGCAACGGTAACATCATGCTGCCACGTGGCCGAGGATGGGCAGGCTGGGGAGGTTGGACTGCCCGGCTGCCGCGTTGCACTGCCCGATGATTCCTGCAGCAGGTGACGCTGCGCTTCTCGCAGCAGCTCCTGCGCACAGCATGTTGAGCCTTACATAAAAACTACGACCTTCCCAGTTTTGAGGTCCTTCAAGCTTTTCAACTGGGCATCTTTGTCCGCGATGGTGGCCTGCATTTGGGATTCCAGATTCCAACTGCGATGCGTTTGCTTCTAAAGACAGACTTGCGGTCCTTCAAGCTTCCCAGCTCGGCGGCTTGTATCGCCTTGCTGGCCTGCTGCAGAGTGCAAATCCGAAGTTTTTGGTTGTATGTCTAGGCCATGATGCGGGCTCCTCCAAAGACTCAACTTTGGCACCGGTGTAGCCCGCTGCGGTCTGCAAATTCCAGTCGTGTTGGTTGATAACTTATCTCATGTGGGACCACGCCTTAATTTCCGCCATCTCTTCGCGGCGTTTTGTGATGTCGGAGCTCATGGCGGACACCAGTGCCTCATACTTCATGATTTTGTCTTCGAAGGCCTGCCAGAATTGTGGGTTCGTTTTGGGCTGGGACGAGCATGTGGATTCGTGGTGCGATAGTGTCTCCGGTCCTCGGCCAACTGGCTGTGCTCTGCTTTCATGGTGGCCACCTTGTTGTCCGTCTCTGTTGTCAGGCTGACCACCTTTTCCTCCAGCTCCTGACAGACAGAATCGCACATTTGCCCAACACCTCAGCATATCTTGTCGTTCCTTCTGCTTCTTGCGGGCGACATCGACGTCACTCTTCAAAACCGCGTTTTGCTCCCGCTGCTTCATCGCCTCCCCGTACCAGTCCTGGCAAGCGAGTAAGAAGGCATTCATACCGAGGGTCCCCGTCTTCCTGCCTTCGCATTCTTAACCTGCACATCCAGACGGCTCTTGAGGTCGCTGTTGGTCTTCTGCATTCCCTGGCGATGAATGAATGTTGTTCGTATGATGTGTGCAGTTCTACCCGCCTCTAGTTTGGCTTCGAGCTCCTGGAGATCAACGGCTTTGGCCTTCGTACAACGGATAGCAGATGGAATATGGAAGGAAATATTCGGAAGTATAATCGGGCCCCGCAGTTCCGAAGCCCGCCTCTGCCACAGCTTCGCGCTCCTTCGCAGCCGCCAGCATGGTTTTCTGGGAACCCTGACGGAGCGTGATTCTGGCTTTCTGCTACGAAAACCAAAAGAGATGAGGCCAGGGCTATCTCCTGGTTGAGCTCGTCGATCTGTGCCTAGCCGCTGCCACACGAACATGATTCTGGATGAATGGAATTCCTGGCCTGCTTGGCTTTCAGCTCCTCATTCTTTTCTCGGATGATTCTGAGGAACTTCTCGCGCCACTCCTCCCGGTCCTGTTTGTTGCTGTCTGAACAGGTTTGTTTTCCCATTGGCGTGCAAGTCCTGTCCTGGTGGCACTTCGACCCGTGTGACCAGGCATGTTTGCCCGAGCCCTGAGTGCCGGGATTGTTCCAGCGCTTTTCCCAGCCGCTGCCCTTGTCCCAGCCGCTGCCCTCGTCCCAGCCGCTGCCCTTGTCCCAGCGATCCGAGCCACTGGACATGGTTGATTGAAGTGACGTGTCTGATGCTGTTGCTGGTCCTGGTCTGGTCGCTGTCGCTGTGTATGCCGTTGTGTCGTCGTCGTCGTTGTTGTTGTTGCTACTGCTTTTGCTATTGGGGTTCTCAGCTTGCTGTGGGAAGAAACATGAAGCCCTAAACACCTTCTTGAGCATTGAGCATCTCCTGGTCTCAGACCAGAACAACAGCTCCATCGATCGTTTGACGTTCAGTGAGCAGCAAACACACCGAGATGCCAGCCGATGCAGCTACGGCCGGCATCGAAGTGTTGCCTTGAATCGGGTCAATGAGTAAAGTCACACGAGCACAACCACATCAACCGTCTTGAGCATCTCGTGATCTCAGGCCAGAACAACAACATCTATCGTTCGAAAATTTGATATTCAGCATCAGCAGACCGCGACACAAGCAAGGCCAGTCCAATGGTGCCAAGGCCCAGACCGCTGACGTGGATATCGAACCTAAGTAGAACACAACATAGCACGACCCAGCATACATCTATCCAATGACAGAGGTCCCCAGGGCTCGCCAGTAGTTTAAGTCTTCCGAGACAGCCCAACGCCCTTGATGACAAGAATTACACTTGGAATGATGCAAGGATTCCTCAACGAAAACATGAGTACAGTGTAAAGTAAATTCCATTGTCCGAGGGCCTGTTGGGGTCTGCCAAGTACGAAGCCCCTCCTGTTGCTACGATAGATGGTCAGCTGAGGGGCGTACAGGCTGCTACAGATGCCGCCGTGCACGCCGGTGCCTTGGTGCGGTTTGGGGTTTAGGATAGCTAGGATCTAGAGCTTACCTGAGCTGCCGCAGTTTCGAGCGAGTCTTGAGCTGTCGCAGCTTCAGGAGGAAATTACTCAGCTGTCGCAGCTGCTTCGGTTTTCTTCTGTTTCTGAGCTTTCGCAGCTCCATCCCACATGTTTTTTCAGCTGTCACAGCTGCCTATCCTGACTTGCGCTGTCACAGCGCCGACGTCTTCATTTGCGCTGTCACAGCGCCACAGACATGTGCTTTCGCAGCACCGACATGCCCTGCCCCGCGAACTTCATCCCGAGCTTGCCTGCAGGGCCCTGACAAGATGCCTGGAGTTCGGGATTGTACTATGGTTTCAGGATTAGGGTTTAGGGGTCTATGGTTTCGGGTTCAGGGTTCAGGGCCTTAAGGAATTTAGGGGTTTAGGGTTTAAGGTTTATAGGCAGCGAGACATAACATATGGTTTGGCGGTAGTAAGTAGGTAGATTATCTGTAGCATCGGGTGAGGTGGCCATAAGTTTATTTAACAGACCCTGAACTGCACTGAACCCCACGATGCTTTTTGTTCTTCAGGGTATAGAAGCCGCTTAGAAGCCTGTTTCGCACTAACCCCAACCCAAAAACCGAAGTCCAAATGCGAGCAAAAAAACTCAGAAGCCGTGATGCCAAAGTTCTGCTCCAGTCCCAAGCGATAAGCCCTTGTCCAAATCCAAACAAGGAGAGCAAAGAGCCTGCCTGCAACATACAGTGGTCCGGGTGCAACATGTAGAGAAGTGACATGATCCTGACACATCCTGATTTAGGGTCGCGAATGCTGCGTGAAACCGTTCATTGCTTCTGCAAGAAATGAATGAATTTGTGCAAGCCAAAACTTGTGTTTATTGTCCGTTGCGTTGTTCCATGATTTTCAGACCCTAGCCCTAGCTACTCTTTCATGTATTAATTCGAACTGGATTTTTCTGTTTTAATTTAATGGTGGGTATGATCTGTGTTGGTTTCATTTTCAACCTCAATGAGTTTCAATTCGAACACCGACACCAGATTTCTTGGAGCACTTATTGAATTCGTGTTCTCTTCCAGTTTTTTGCGAAATGATCTTTCTTCTTTTTTGTGTCGCACTGCAGCAAGGAGGAAAGCAAAAGCACAAAGGCACACGCCTAAGCACAGGCAAGAGGAGGTGTGTGTTCGCCTGGCCACATCGGCCTTCTGTTTGCTTGGACAGCGTAAGCGGGCGGAAAAAGGTGCTGAAAAAAAAACCCGTTAAGGAACCCCCAAATCCACAAAATCCTGAACCCAACACTTCGGACGTTGTTGCTCGTTCGAGGAGGACTGGACATGGAAGCCAGAGCTGCTCGGCAAAGCAGGAGGTAGCGTGGATTTTTCGATCTAGTTGTTTGACTCAAGGATTCTTGGAATGGGGTTTGTGGGTTTCATGGAATGGATGTGCGTCGGGAGGGTTTTTTTTGTTAGGTTTTGTTCAAGGGTTCTTAGTGTAGAGTTCTTGTAATAGGATTGCAATGTTTTGTTAAGAAACGGTTGTGTTCATACGTTTGGAGAGTGGCCAACCTTAAACCCTAGACTCCTAAGCCGCGAAACTAAACCCCTACACCCGACACACATGTATCGCAGATTGCGGTCTGAGGTCTTCTTGTACTTCTTTAGATGCCACGAACGGGGTCCTTCCACTAAAGCTTGTTTGCCGCACACCTTCAGCCCGAAACTGAGCGTAACACCCTAAACCTCTGACAGCGAACCTGAACCCCAAACCCAAAGCTGATCCTAAACCACTTGAAGCCTCAACCCTAAACCTCCATAAACTGTAAACTCTACACTTCTGAGCTTTGACAGAGACCCTGCACCATAACCTCACCTCAAGCCCAAGATCCCAAACCCCCCAACCTTCAACATTAAACTATATTGCCCGAAAGCCCCCCAACTCCAAACTCGCGAAAACCTCCGCCTTTTTCTCCTCAAGGCCCTAAGCCCCAAGGCCCTAAACCCTTACCACAATTCCCTCGACGCTGTTTAGGAAGCCTGCCAACAGCAGCGCGGCCGTCAATGTGACAACGAAGAACGGCAATTGAGCCGATCGAACCTTCGGCCTTTCAAACTGTGACTTAGTGCTTTACATAGGGTCTATGTAGGGTTTAGTTTAGTTTAAAAGCGTTTTTGACGATTTAATTGATGGTTCTTTGTATGGGGTTTATGGGGTTTACGGTTTCGTATACGGCATTTATAGGTTTTATGTTGGGTTTTTCTAAAGTTTTCACAGGCGAAAAACAGCGGCTTGAGGATTCAGAGTGTCTAGGGCTCAGCGGTGTAGGGTGGCTTTCCCACGAGCGTCGTTGGAAATCTAGCAGTTAAGGGATTCTACGCTCAAGTTGGTACCGGCTTGCCTTTTGAAAGGACGCTCAGCATTTGCAGCTGCTCTGCCAAAGGTCCGCATGGTCTCATTCCGGAGTCGACTGCCATCGAATTAACATCACTCAGTCCGCTTGTAGTTTTGTCTTGGAAAGCGCTCTGAGTCTGTTCCTTCGTTTTGGAGACTTTTTGCTCTTGATGCCTTGCTTTCCAGATTGTCCCAGGTGCTGACGTTTAAAACTCTGCCAGGTTTCCCGCACTCCTCCGTACTAGCAGTCAAGACTTGGGCCAAGTTGGCAAAGCTGGTCTGCAGTTTCCCCGTTCCCCCGTTCCATCAAAGCCCAACCCATGCCGACGAGGAGAGGTGGAGAGTTCTTTTGAATGATCGAAGCGGTGAGGCAGGAGTATACCTGCAAAGGTCCTATCACCAATCCTTAGCCCCTTCTGTAGAGCCCATATAGAAGCCTTATGCCTTATGCAAGCCCCTGTAGAACCCATATGAAACACAACCCATGTAGAATCCTAAGAGACCCCCACGAACCCATTCCGCCACTGGACAACTCTTAGCAGAGGCGCCCTTAGGGGCTTTCTCCCCTTCTCCTTCTCCTTCTCCGTCTCTGAGTCCGTTTCTGCCTCTGCCTCTTTCTCTGTCTCTTTCTCTGTGTCTTCTCTTTCGTTTTCTTTCTGGGTTTAGTTGCGGTTTAGGGTAGGTCGGGGTTTTCGTAAGCTAAGGTTGAGGGGTGAGGGTTTAGGGTGCCTGAATACTTCATCATCGTAGTCCTGAGGATTCCCAAAGCTATTTATGACGACGAGTTCCAGTCAAAATAGCCTCGTCCCAGCGTGCGAAAGGTTGAGCACACCCGCAGATCACGTTACAGCAGAAGAGGCCTTTCAGCAGAGAGCCTGTTGACCAACACACAAGCAGAGCAGGAGAGAGAGAGAGAGAGCGAGCGGAGCAGACAAAGCAATGTGGGGCCTAGGACCAGACAGTATGTCTAAGCCACGCAAAAGATTCATACAGAGATGCAAACCACATGCTTACCGGACGTATCAACCCCATCGCCAAGGAAGCTGCGCGAAGCAGACGTTGCTGCGCGTCGCAGGGCGCGTTTTCGGGGGGGTCTCCCGGCCCTAAAGCAAATCCCTACATCCTAACCCCTAACCTGCGGCATTAAATTCTTTTGAGGCCCTCCCGGATTTAAAGCGTAGCAGGGCACCAAGGTGAAATCAACACACCGAAACGTGGATAATGCCAACCCCTGAATATTAAAGACCTTACGAAGCCCTCATTGTTCTGGAATCCAACATAACCCAATCAACACTCCACACGCACCCTTTCGATGACGAACGCCGAAACCCCGAAAGTGTCATCGGCAAAAAAGGGACCCTTATGTAGACTTAACTCGCCTAGAACAGGATCCTTATTACAGGCCTTATTTTGGATGGAAAGTTTTGGATGGAAAGAACTATGTAAGTTTCAAGAACATGAAATCGCCTAGATCTGTGTAAGGACGCTCCCAACTCAGAACCAACAAACATGTGGCTAAAACACAGTGTAGTAGTACTCTTGCAGCTGAGACATTCAACAAAAACCGTAAATCCGAAATCTTGATAATTGAAACCCGAGACCCATAAACCTGAACTAAGTCCGAAATCCCAAACCGAAACCCTAACAGTTCGACAGCGCATTTGGCCATGGTCCCTGCCAGCACAGCTTACAATGCACGTGTCCGGACGGGGCCGTAGCGACTGCTGCTCGCGAAGAACTTAGGGCATTAATATAGAAGCCTAAACAAGCACCAATACTATTCCTTTTCTTTCCTTGTTCTATAGTTTTTGCATAAACATATATATATATATATGTGTGTATAGATAATTATGCGATATTATACCCTCAGGCCCTAGTCTAATCATGAAGGCTCCGGTAGTATAGCTTTAAGTGGGGATTTTATCGTCTATATGAAGGTTCTTACACGGAGGACTATTCGGTTATCGAATGGATTTGTAAGGCTTTCATAACGGCTTTGCTGCACCACAAGAGCTTTTGCTTCAGGTGAGGACCCGAATTTAGGCACAAACTCTTGAATCCCACTCACTCGTCTTAACAAGTTCCCTAAACCCTAAACCCTAAACCCTCAGGTATTTGCTTCAAGAAACCCCGTTGCGAAACAGCCAGTGGTCGCGCGGCCCGTGCTCGCATTTTCCATCGTCGCAGCAAGTCCGTGAGGCCGCAGAGGACGCAAAGTAGGGGAGTAGGAGCTTAGGGTTTAGGGTTTAGGGTTCTATAAATGGTCCTGCAGTCTACAGTGGTTGTGACTTTCAGGCTTTTAAGCAGGTTCTGTAAGGATCCTACGTTGTATATAGGGTTCAACTCGAAACTTTTGCCCCTCTCGACCCGCCAATCGGCTCCTCCCTACTACAACCCCAGGTAGAAGGCTTTGGAGGTTTACGCTTTAGGGTGAAGCCTTGTCAAGCCCGCTCAAAGTTTTGTGAATTTGGGGCCCTATGTTTTGCGGTTAGACTTACACATTCCCGAAAACTCTAGTTTGAACACTGCGCAGCCGCATAGGAAATCAGTAAAATCATACAAGCCTGAGGCGCGACACCATACACCCTGAAACCTTAATCTCGGACCTTAAGCAAATCCTGATAAAACTCTTACGAAACTCCATAAGGGAGTTTCCGAAAATTAGGGGTACCTTATTTTGGGGTCCTTATAATAAGGATCCTACTATTTAAGGTACTATATTAAGGTCCCCCCTTTTTGGAAACTCTAATAAACCCGAAAATCCTTAAATAGTTAAAGACTACATAGTACCCTTATAGTACCCCATTAAGGATGCCTTTAAAGGTACCCCTATTTTCGGAAAAGCCCTATAGCACCCTCATGGTAACTCTAAGTTACCGGTCCCTCGGCCCGCGCGGAGCCGCGGTTTGAAAGCCACGCCGAACGAAGCCCAAGGCCCCTAGACACGGCCTCTGAGGTTTAGGGTTTAGGGGTTTAGGGGTTTAGGGTTTAGGGTTTAGGGTTTAGGGGTTTAGGGGTTTAGGGGTTTAGGGTTTTAGGGGTTTAGCGGTTTTAGGGGTTTAGGGGTTTAGGGTTCCATCAACACTGGAGGTTCCTTTACGGCTGGCTTTCGGGTTTCCTTTCGGGGTTCTTTTAAGGGTTCTAGAAGGGTTCGATAAGGATTGGGTATTCGTAGGTTTGGGTTCGGGTTTTAGGGTGAAGGATTGACAGGCTAAGATTTCGGGTTCGTCTATAGTCCGAAGTCTTTAGTATTTAGTATATGAAGTATATGCCCTACGCAGTGCGCAGGTCAAGGCTTTCACTTTAAGGTCTTGGGTTTGTGGCTTAAGGTCTAGTCTAGGCCTGAGGTTAAGGTACAGTCAGGATCCCCAAAACCGTAGGGTTTAGGGTTATACCCCAACCCTAAATCCCCCAAGCCCCAGCGTTTAGGGTTTCGAGGGTTCAGGAAGGCATGGAGGCTCGCGGAAACGGGGCCTCTGACTTCGTCGGAACGTGAGCAGTCTGAGCCTATGGGTTGCTCAACATCAGCCAGGTAGGGTTTAGGGTTTAGGGTTTAGGGTGTTTAGGGTTACCAATTTGGGATAACTTGTGAATTTCCCGTACTGCTGCATATAGAATCCTGACGACAAGTCTTTTTTGGGGCTGTTGAACAAGATGCATCGTTAACGTCTGTTTAAGGGATTTATATACATGTTTTTACGGGTTTTTTCGCAGGGGGTGCTGAAATTAGGCTGCACTGTGGAAGTTCACACTTTGAACGGGTTTAGTTTAGGTTTGAGCTTAAGGAATGTATGGTCTCTATACGGTTTTGACGAGGGTTTCCAGGATTCAGTCAACGGGGCTTATGGTTTTAACACGATGTTGACAGCCGGTTTCCAGGGTCATATTTTGGATGTTATCAGGGCTGATGGGCGGTTTGATGAACGGTAGTATGTATGGCTGCTGGATGCTCAATAGGAACCAAACCCGAAACCGACTTGGATGACTGGTGGAAGCACAATGAAAAGAAGTATCTACCAAGCCGAATCGGCTTGCAGCGGAGCACGCGGGCAGAAAGGTCCGGTAAAGAAACCGACAGCAAAAGGGAACCCGAAACCCCAAAACCAAAAACGCGAAACCCAAGACTCTAACCCTCTTAAGCCCAAATCAAGCCCGAGACACTCGACTTTAAGCCAGAGATCCTGATTAAGAGCAACCTTCTTCACTTAAACCGCCGCAGCAGGATATGACAGGATCCTTGCGCAGCGGATCCGGCCCCAAGTGGGACAGAAGTCGTCAATGCTGCGGCCCCCTCCCAGAATGGTTAAGGGTATGGCCCTAAGCCCTAAGCCTTAAGCCGAAGTCCTACACTTGCAAAGCCTGACACCCTGCCGACGAAATACCTAGTCTCTCATGCATAAGCTAAACCGTAAACCCCAGCAAGCTGAACGCAAAATAGGAAGACTAGAGTTTGGGATAGCTATTCCAGCGTTTCAGTGCACCCGAAACTCTAGGATTACGGGCTAAGCGGTCAGTGCTGTAGTGTTTTCGGACGTTGGGTTCATGGTTTTCGGGCTTTCGGGTTTTAGGGTTTAGGACGTTAGGGTTCTGGGGTTTAGGGCTTAAAGTTTAGGGTTTAGGACTTCAGGATTTTAGGGTTTAGGGTTTTAGGGTTTAGGACTTTGGGGTTTTAGGGTTCAGGGTTTAGGGTATTAGGGTTTAGGGTTTTGGGGTTAGGGCTTCCGGAGGGTGTGGGGTTTGATGCCTTAAAGGTTTTGTGTGGCTTCAGGGAGCCTTAGATGGAGTGTCAGAAAAGTATCTGAGATGTGATGTCGACGGAGACGGCATGGTATGGGATGGAAACCAAGAAGGAGCCGTGCTTTAACTCCTTCACTTCATTGCAAGTCCAAAACCGTCTGCAGGGTTGGAGTCTATACTATACACTAAAGACCATACGTTAGAAAGTACTACAAAAACCTTTCTAAGACTATACTACTATATAGCACCATTCTGATCGGTTCAGAAGTGGGGGCCAGGGTACTTCTGATCTACGTCGTGGCCGGAGCATCCTTCGAACCTCCACGATTTTGTCACCGCTGCATGCACGGTGCCTCCCGGTGGTAGGCTGAGAGATGTGCGCGATGGTTCAGGGACAGGCTTTGAGAAACCAAGACATGGCAAACCTACGCTTGAACTTGGGACTAAACCCCAAGCTCTCACCCTAACCCTGCGTCCCTAAACCCGAAACCACAAACCCTAAACCCCAAACCCCAAACCCTTAAAACAAGCAAACCCTACACCCCAACCGCCAGACCCAAACCCTAAACCCGAAACCCTTAACCTGAAACCCTGAACCCCAACCCCTACACTCAAACCCTAAACCACAAACCCTAAATCCCAAACCCTACCAGGAGTTTAAAAAAACCCTACCACCCCGAAACCCTACAGAGAGGCCCCAGAGACCCTCAAAGCTCGAGGAGTCGATCTCGGTTCCGGGTAACTTTACAGGCTTAGGGTTTAGGGCTTAGGGGTTGGGGTTTAGGCTGACGGGTTTAGGGTTTAGGGCTTAGGGGTTTAGGGCTTAGGGTTTAGGGGTTCAGGGCTTAGGGTTTAGGGTTTAGGGCTTACGGGTTTCGGGCTTAGGGCTTAGGGGTTTAGGGTGCGGGGTTTAGAGGTTTTAGCATTTATATGGTATTGTGTTAAAGAGCGTTAGAAAGCACTATCTATCGTACAATATTCTACATTTTTTAAATTATTGATATAGACATAAACATGAATATTGATATGACTACATAGATATAAACAAACGAGTATATATATATATGCATAGAGGGTTTTAGATGGTATGATACAATATATCTTGATACTTAAGTTTCAGACCAGGACAGCGCGAACACTCCAGTCAGCACTGGGCATGGCAACTGTTCCTATGCTGGGTTGCAAGTGCCTCAGTGTCCAGACACTTCGTCGCTGAACTTGGGGGAAATTTCCTAGGCAGGGTTCAGGGTTTAGTAGGGTTTAGGGTTCAGGGTGAACTAGCACTCTGCTTTTAACTCTCTCTGTCGCTATCGCTCTCTATCTGCCTCTATCAGTCTGTATTTGTCTACCTACGTGTTTCAATACGCATTCCCGTAAGTAAGCCACCCCTGAAGAAGCACAGATTATGCATACAGCATACATGTAAATGCATGTGCACATGTCCGTGCACATATATATATATATGTATACATGTACACACATACATGTGTCTGTATACATATAAACGCATACATGTGTGTACTTGCAGGATGTAATTGTGACTCATACATGTGTGCACAGAGCACTCCGAAACGGCTTGTGCAGCTCAAGAGTTGGATTCTTCGTGCCGTTGTGTTAAGGGTTTAGGTTAGGAGATGGACCTGAGAGCAATCCAGCGACGGATACTGTAGGCTCTCCAAGTGCTAATGCGGAGAGACTTGCCGCCATAAGTGCGGGCATCCGAGATCCATCGAATGCTTTTAGGAGCATCCTTCTGGAAACCGTACACCTGACGGGTGTTCGGAGAAGTTGAATGGTCCTAGGGGGATGCGCCCAAGAAACGTGGCTAGCCAGTTGCGGGCTGGAGCCTTGCATAGCTGACAATCATGGCACTCCTCAAGCGAGCGCCTGAATCTTCAAGCAGGAGCCTCGAGCTCACTCGGATCCCTGGAAGGAACAGTTTCTTTGCTTTTCTTGTGGGTGTTTTTAGGGTTTAGTTTGGGCATGAAACCTATGCACTCAACCGCAGAGCCCCGGTTTCGTAAGCTTGGGGCTTTTACAGGCGGATTCGACCTAAGAAGACTACTCGTGGTCACGATTGTAGCAGGCATCGGTTGTTGCTTTCTTTGCACTAGTCGTACTCACACTCGTTGAAGACCATCATCAACGGGCCTAGAAACAGGCAAACTTACAGCTACAAAGCATGTAGATGTTAGATGTCCTCATCTTACCATTGCGGCCCTACCGTTCGTTCAACTTTTGATAGGGGTTCTATAAGAGTCAAGCAAGGGCGCTATGAGGGCTTTATGCGGGATGTAAGAGCGTAGGGCTTCCGAGTTTAAGGTTTAAAGGACTCCGGGATGTATGAGTTGAAAGGCCCATATAGGGTTTGCAGGGTTTTCAGGCTCGGTTGAGGGCGTCCCTTAAGGTCTTAGGTCTTAGGGCATGGGGGTCTTAGGGGTAGTATTCACTTAGAACGTCCGTCATGGCATATGTAGGCTGGGCCCAGGCCTATGGCTGACTGTCTCTGTCTGATTTTGGAACAGGGATCCCGAGCTCAGGGCATCCTGTGTGCATGCCTTCCCGGTGGTTGTAAAGATGATCCTAAGGGTCCAAGTACCTAGTCAAACAAGAGATGCACTGGGCTCTGCGGAGTCACGCATTGCTTGATTGAGTACTACAGGAGGATTTGAGGAGCCCGTGTACCACCAAAATCCACAAATACTGCTATCCTAAACCCCTGTAGACAGTCGTTTGTTGGGTACTTCGGACCCTTAGGGTTAGGGTTCCTGAACCCTAGACCTAAGGGGCCCGGCAGCTTTACAAGCACCCACTGTATTTTTCCTTCCCTTTCTTTGGCTCGAAGTGGCAGCTGCCGTTCTGAGGGAGGAGGCGTTCTTTCAAAAACAATGTACTGGCACCATTGATGGCAAGGGCACTAGTACGAGCAGCAGTAGTCTTCACAGCGACAGCGGTAGTACTAGTAGCAGCAGTAGCAGAAGCACAGTAGCAGTTGCAGTAGCTGTGGAAGTAGAAGTAGTAGAAATAGTAGTAGTAGAAGAAGAAGTAGTAGTAGAAGTAGTGGCAGTGGTAGTAGTAATGGTAGTATATATATATATATGATCATATATAGTATGTGGTAGTAGTAGTGGCAGTAGTAGTGGTGGTGGTGGTGGTAGTAGTAGCACGAGTAGTCGTAGTAGTCGTAGTAGTAGTAGTAGTAGTAGTAGTAGTAGTAGTAGTAGTAGTAGTGTTAGTAGTAGTATTAAAAGTAAAAGTAAAAGTAGTAGTAGTAGTAGTAGTAGTAGTAGTAGTAGTAGTAGTAGTAATAGTAGTAGTAGTAGTAGTAGTAGTAGTTGCAGCAGCAGGTGTAGTAGTAGTAGTAGTAGTAGTCGTGGTGGTGGTAGTACTAGTAGTAGTATAGCAGCAGGAGTAGTAGTAGTAGTAGTAGTAGTAGTAGTAGTAGTAGTAGTTGCAGCAGCAGGTGTAGTAGTAGTAGGAGCAGTAGTAGGATCAGCAGTAGCAGTAGCAGTAGCCGTAGCAGGAGCAGTAGCAGTAGCAGTACCAGTGGTTGCAGCAGCAGCAGCTGCAGCAGCAGTAGTAGCAGTAATGATCATCGTGCCTGGTTTTCTTAGTGAAATTTTCTAGTCTTCAGTCTTCGGGGTCCTGTATTCGCCTGTGCACTGCCAGTTCGTGCCAAAGGGGCGGCTCCCGAAAGCAGTTATAAGGCTTCCCAGGGACTAGGAACAAAATGCAAAATTTGCATTTTAATTTGTCAGGGTTCCGATTGTTGTTATGGTATGGCCCTAGTGTAACTATTAAGGCCACTCTTTTGGTCTGGGTTTTTGTTGAAGAAATTCGACTCAAGTTTACCAAGTAATGAAATCCGGCTATTTGCTTTATTTTCCCATGTCGGTAGCTTTAACCAAGATCCTTGGCAAGAACCCAGTAGTCAACGGTTTTCGGTTTACCTCGCAGAGATTTTTGTTCCAAGGTCTCGGGGTATAGGGCGGCTTAGTTAGGGGTAATCACCAGAATCTTCGTATTTCGGGGGCTCAAGGCGTTGGATTCTGGTTTGAGTTTTGCCTTCGGCCTGTCGTTTACCCTACACGATTTAGGATGGACGCTTTAGGGATTGTAATCTGCCAGCCCGAACCTCAAACCCCAAAGCCGAAAGCCCAAAGCTTTTCGGGTCGGCCCCGCTGTCTAGATACGTTCAGCCGAGCTTGCGCCAAGTGCTGGGGACGGGCGGGTTGAATCTGAGGCACGGCCCTCCGAGAACATGAGACCTGAAGCCTTGTCTCTTTGAGAAATAGGGATCAGGGTTCAGGGTTTGGGGTTTAAGGTTCGGGTGTAGGGCTTAACGGCTAGCGTCCACAATACGGATTGACAAACCGAGAGGTTTTTCCAGCCCCTTAACTCTGTAACAAGTCCACAACGCGAAACAGTAGGGGCCTGAGTAAGAGCTCTATAAGCCTTACACCCCGATCCCCAAAATCGGAAGTGGTGCTTCTTTTTTGTTGTCGCCCCACCGGGCATCTTTAGACCCGATGCAAGACGCCAGCCATGGGCTTGCGAGCACGCTGCAGTGAGTGAGTGAGTGGGGTTCCAAGGCGGCCGGGAGCAAGCAAAACACGCACTCCCACTCCCCCGGAGTGGTGGTTTTTTCTTTGCTCCGCGCCTACCTCAGACGCTCATCCCCTCATACACGGCTTCGGACTTGCCGGCCCGGTGAGCCAACAAGAGGCTCTGGTGTACTGCATCGTGTCCAAGGAAAGCCCGGCGGTGCAACAGCGAAATCAACCTTCAGTCTCAAACCCTCGCCTTAAACCCCGAACGCTAAAACGAAAGCCTAAAGCCTCAACCCTACATCCGAGGCAGGCCTGGACCTGCGTTTCGTGCGGAGGGGAAGAGCCATTGCACTTAAAGAAAAGAGCCCTAAACCCCGAACCCTAAACCTGAAGCTTTCCACCGCCCTGAGCGCCAAAAGCGCTGCACCCCCTGGCGCTTGGCTCCAAGTTCTCTCGGCCGGCGGAGACCTCTCAGGGCCGGCGAAGACAACATCTGCTCTGACAGACGATGAGTTTTTGGATGGGGGGGTGGGGGTGGTGGGTTTGGAATCCCGGGGCTTTGGAGGAATTGGTAGGATCTTTGTTGGGCCTTTAGGGTCTTCAGTCTTCACGGTGACCGGGGTTTGGGCATGTTTGCGGCATGCATCTTGCAGTTTATTGTTCGAAGGGCTGACTTCGTCTCTAGCTAGGCACAAGAGGCCATCGCAAGAAGTAGATTCAATATCAGGTATCAAGCATGAAGCCACAGGCCGCTGTTCCAGCCTGAACCCGATGCTCCCAAAAGGAACTGGCCCAGAGATGGTCCTCACACGACCAACTTGTTTGAACATCTTCTGGTCCCCGCTCGCACCTCGCAGTTGGGATCAGAACCAGTTCGGGCATCCACGAGTCCCGGCAAAAAGGAGCAACGTGGCCAAGCGAGCCGCGAATCTTCTGGCTGCTTGCTGCTAGCACTGAGTAAGTCGGGTTTCAGAGCCGTAGAGAGTAACTTGCGTGACGATGGCCAGAAGCATTAAGCTAGCATTGACAGCCATAACAGCTGAGCGTGCTAGTGGTAGGAAGAGTGAACATAAATGCTTGCCGTCGCAAAAAGATGAGCGACGAGCAGCAAGAACATTGAGGCACCATTATTAGCGCATGAAGCCCGGACAGTGCTGTGTTTCAGAATCTTCTCTGAAATTCTCGGATGACTACCCTAAACACCCTAAACCCTAAACCTAAACCTCGCATGACTACAGCCAGGGTTGCTTTGCAGTGCATGCCTAGAGCAGACCGGAAGAGCTCGCTTTGCCAGCTACCCACGCTCGGGGAGATCTCGGAGGGTACGACGGAAGAGCTCGTTCTTTGGGGGTTCCGGGGTTTGGGGTGAGGGGTTTAGGGTTTAGGGGTAGGGTTGGTAGGGTTAAGGGGTTTAGGGTTGAGGGTTTTGGGGTTTGGTTTTGGGACTTACAGGACCCGCTTTGTCTGTTGGGATTGTGGAGGATTTGCGGTTTGAGGTCGGAAAGAGTCCTAAGGCATACACGTCCCCGATCAAAAAGCCCTGTTGCCCTAAACCTACCTTTGGTGAGTAGGGAATGGAAGAATGGTAGTAATAGTAGTTAGAATAAGGTAAGTAAACCCTGCGCCCAAATCCTCAAAGCCTTAAATCCATTTAAACACGAACTGTCCTAAGCGACCTATAGAACCCAAAAGCTTTTGACCCTTACAAAGCATGTCTAAACACTTATACACCCTTTACATTGAATGACTTCTAACAGCGAAGAACTTCCGAAAGCCCCTATTCCCCATCGAGCCCTTTGTTGACAGAAGCCTTCTCGAGCCCATATGAACTCTAGCTGGAGCCCGTATGGAACTCTCATATAGTATAGACAGAACCCTTTTTTGGACCTGCAGAATTCGGGGGTGAAGCCTTCGGAGACACAGCCGTCGCACGCGCAAGAGCCCACCGGGCGTCGGGCTTAGGACCTGCCGCAACCGTTAGAAGAAGAAAAAAGGGGTTTAGGGCTTAGGGGTTTAGGGTTTAGGGTTTCGGGGTTAAGTGAGTTTAGGATTTAGGCTTTAGGGGGTTTGGGGTTCAGCGGTTCAGGGTTTAGGGTTTGGGTTTAGGGGGACTTTTTACTGATGCTGTCGATGATGGAACAAGGTGCTGCAACTCTTTTAAAGGAAGGGTTCGAGCTATCGGGTGACTAAACGAGATCCCAGAAGAATTCTTGTCAAGGATCCTCTAGGGTTCCAAAAGCAGACCCTTAGGTGCATCAGCTGGACCGTTCCGAGCCAACCCAGGTTCTTAACTGTGCATCATGGCGAGCATGATGTGCATCAGCTGGAGCTTTCCTGGCCAACCCAGGCTCTTAACCAAGCACGGTGGCGAGCATCATGTGCATCAGCTCGAGCGTTCCTGGCCAAGCCAGATCTTTAACCACGCATCATGGCGAGCATCATGTGCATCAGCTGGAGCGTTCCTGGCCAAATTAGAATCTTAACCACGCATCATGGCGAGCATTATGTTCATCAGCTGGATTTTTCCTGTAACCACGCATCATAGCCTGCATCGTTCCTGGCCAAGCTAGGTTCTTAACCACCCATCATTGCGAGC
>BGNK01000467.1:0-24263 GCA_003297005.1 Symbiodinium sp. clade A Y106 | reverse complement strand
AGCTGGAGCGTTCTGGCGCGCATCATGTGCATCAGCTGGACCGTTCCTAGCCGCCAACCCAGGTTCTTAACTGTGCATCATGGCGAGCATGATGTGCATCAGCTGGAGCTTTCCTGGCCCAACCCAGGCTCTTAACCAAGCACGGTGGCGAGCATCATGTGCATCAGCTCGAGCGTTCCTGGCCAAGCCAGATCTTTAACGACGCATCATGGCGAGCATCATGTGCATCAGCTGGAGNCAACCCAGGCTCTTAACCAAGCACGGTGGCGAGCATCATGTGCATCAGCTCGAGCGTTCCTGGCCAAGCCAGATCTTTAACGACGCATCATGGCGAGCATCATGTGCATCAGCTGGAGCGTTCCAGGCCAAATTAGGGTTTTAACCACGCATCATGGCGAGCATGATGTTCATCAGCTGGATTTTTCCTGTAACCACGCATCATAGCCTGCATCATTCCTGGCCAAGCTAGGTTCTTAACCACCCGTCATGGCGAGCATTATGTGCATCAGCTGGGCCAACTACGGTGCTCAATGCTGCGAGTGTTCCTGGCCAATCCGGGTTCTTAATTACGCACGGTGGCGAGCATCATGCGCATCAGCTGGAGCGTTCTGGCGCGCATCATGTGCATCAGCTGGACCGTTCCTAGCCAACCCNCTGGCCAATCCGGGTTCTTAATTACGCACGGTGGCGAGCATCATGCGCATCAGCTGGAGCGTTCTGGCGCGCATCATGTGCATCAGCTGGACCGTTCCTAGCCAACCCAGGTTCTTAACAGTGCTGCATGGCGAGCATAATGTGCATCAGCTGGAGCTTTCGTTCCTGGCCAACCCAGGCCCTTGACCAAGCACGGTGGCGAGCATCATGTACATCAGCTCGAGCGTTCCTGGCCAAGCTAGATCTTTAACGACGCATCATGGCGAGCATCATGTGCATCAGCTGGAGCGTTCCTGGCCAAATTAGGTTCTTAACCACGCATCATGGCGAGGATCGTGTGCATCAGCTCGAGCGTTCTTGGCCAATCCAGATTTTCACCACGCATCATGGCGCATCATGTGACCGAAGTGTTCCTTGCCAATAGGGTTTGAACCATGCATCATGGTGAGCATGATGTGCATCGGCTGGAGCGTGCCTGACGAGCCGTGGTGCTTAACCACGCATCATGGCGTGCATCAGCTGGAGCGTTCCTGGCCAAATTAGGTGCTTAACTACCCATCATGGCGAGCATCATGTGCATCAGCTGGAGCGTTCCTGGCCAAATTAAGGTCTTAACCGCCGCATCATGGTCAGCATTATGCGCATCAGCTCGCGCGTTTTTGGCCAACGCAGATTTTTTAACCACGCATCATGACGAGCATCATGTGCATCAGCTGGAGCGTTCTTGGCCAAATTAAGTTCTTAACCGCGCATCACGGCGAGCATCATGTGCATCAGCTCGAGCGTTCCTGGCCAAATTAGGGGTTTAACCATGCATCATGGCGAGCATGATGTGCATCGGCTGGAGCGTTCCTGGCCAGCCGTGGTGCTTAACCATGCATCATGGCGTGCATGCATCAGCTGGAGCGTTCCTGGCCAAGTTAGTTTCTTATGGCGAGCGTCATGTCCATCAGCTGGAACGTTTCTGGCCAAATTAGGTGTTTAACCACGCATGATGGCGAGCATGATGTGCATTAGGTGGAGCGTTCCTGGCCAAATTAGGGTCTTAACCGCGCATCATGGCGAGCATCATGCGCATCAGCTCGCGCGTTTCTGGCCAATGCAGAGTTTTAAGTATGCATCATGGCGAGCATCATGTGCATCAGCTGGAGCGCTCCTGGCCAGCCATGGTGCTTAACCACGCATCATGCCAAGCATGATGTGCATAACCTTGGAGCGTTCCTTGCCAACCACGCGTCGTCGCGAGCATCATGTGCATCAGCTGGAGCGTTCCTCGCCAAATTAGTTTCTTCACCGCGCATCATGGTGAGCATCATTTGTATCAGGTGGAGTTTTGGCCAGACCAATTTGTCAAAGCTTGGCGTGTAGGGTTTGGGTGTCAGTTCAAGGCCGACACGAGATTCGGGTTTGAGCTTGGTATATCAAACGCAGGCCCCGACAGCGTCTACTTCGCGGCCGCGGAGGCGCGGGCCACCCTAACCCTAAAGGGTTCCGGTTTCCGCTTTAATCGGCTTTTGGTTCATGGTGTTGGGTAATGGCTTCGAAGCTTCACCATCTAGGGTGTTCAGCCGTTTAGCCACCTCGCCACACGCCTGCCAGGGTCCAGAGGAAACAGGTTTTATGATTGGCTCTTTTTTGCTTGAGGTTTCGGGCGTACCGGGTCCTGAAAGTCGCAGGCAGGTTTAGGGTGTAGGTTTCAACAGTGCTATTTCTAGATTCTATGCTGTACTGTTTAACAAACATCTTCAGATTGAAAGCATCAACGCTAGTGCCGCTAGTAGCTGTTGACTCCTGTCAATTTGTTAAGCTTAGGCCATTACAGGATACCCTGAAGCTTCTGGGACCAGTCTCACCAGACCTGCAAGTGGACCCACGCAGATGCCAGCTTCAAGTTGTATTTTCCGCACAACAGTCAAGAGAGTGCTGTCTCTTCTGCCAAGATTGGAATGACGGCACTGGAGTCGCGCACAATGCACCTTGGGGAGAAAAGATCAAGAACCTCCGAGGAGTGCAGCCGCCAAGGCATTCATGCGGTCCTTCTTCGCAACCAGGAGCCAATAAACCCCCTCAGCCTCCCGTAAGCTCCCCCCCTCTCCCACCCCTACCCTTGAGAAGAGAAGGGATCTTGATACATATCCTCGGTAGTGGAATCCTGAAACCTTCAGCATCGCGAGCCCGAAACCCTCATCTGTAGAAGCTGCCTACAAGCGGCTCTATGAGCATTCCAGCAACACGGTTTGGCAGTGATTGCAGGGAAGAACGCACCTGAGAGAGTCGGCTATGGGGCAAGGAGCATCCCCTACAGTAGAAGCCCTAAACTTCTTACTCTAAAGCCTTAAACTCTTATCGTACCTTTTAGAGCCCTTTAAAGGAGCCCCTATTCCTATTTAATCCGGTTTCCAAGTTTTTTGGGTTTACTAAAACAAACCCCAAGTTCCGCAAGTCCCCGGCGCTCTGTAGGCCGGCTGCCTGAAGCTCAGCGACGGCGACTTCGAGTTCGAGGTGAGGGAGTTTTAGTGCTTTTGATGTTGTTAGGGCTGTTTTAAGGCTTTTTATAGGGTCTTTATAGATTTTTGCGGGGTTTTAGGGATTTACAGAGCTTCGCGTGGGGGGGGGGGGGTTNGCGCTCGACGGAGTACCCGGAGGCGGGTGCTTGTAGTGAACCTCGGGTGGGGGTGGGGGGGGTTAGAACGACTTTTATCTGTTTGTTTCTTCCAGGCAGCGTCGTGAGGAGTCTTCTGGGGAGGTGGCTTTTGTCGGATGGAGTAACCTTTGATGGACTGGCATGATGTGAGGTTTCGTGGCGTTCTCTTTTTACCAAACTTAATGCGTTCTAATGCACGGGGCACGGCTAGTTGGAGTCGCGAAGCTCTCTAAAATCAAAACCGCGCTGCGAGTATGGTGCCGTGTGGACGAGTTCGCAACCCCCTGCTCTCTGTCCACAGCGTCTTCGTTCACGCGACATAGCACAGCACGTGTGGTGCCACGACGATGGATGGAGAACCCTCTCGGTGGGCGTGGCGTGACGCGTCCCCGCGGTAAGCTTGGTTCATGTTAAAGTCCTACCTTGGCCTCATACTGGCATCGACAAAAGTAGGGTGTTTAAAGGTTTTCTGGGAGAAGTGTATAGGAGGTTTTGTACGAGGCGCCATAGAAGGGTTCATTGAAGGTCTGCATGGATGGACGGATGGATGGCTGCCTCGACGGATGGATGGACGGGTGGTGGGTGGATTGATGGAGGGAGGGATGAACGCATTCATCGATGGACGGATGCATGGATGCATGTATGGATAGAGGACTGGACGGCTGAGATGATGTTGACTACCTCGCTGCTGGACAGACTTTCGGAACAAAATGTAGGGTGTCTGACGGGTCTTACGGAGTGCAAAAGGGTTTCTACAGGATTGTTTAATTGCATTCTTTTAGTTGGTTCTTGAGGGTTGCCCCCGGGTTTCAGAAGGATTCTTTACGGCTTTACAGGGAACTGTTTCAAAATGCCGTTTGTGAAACCCAACGCGAGCTGATGTCTTCGAGTTGCGCATTTCTGTTTGGAATCCAGCGAGTGCTTGAGTCTGAGCATAGACTTGGACATCCCTTACTTCAGGTTCCCACAATAAAGGATTTCTTGAGGACTATTTCTTGATTACGCGGATTTCCAACTGTGGGAGCCACGTCCGCAACTCGACGCCATCATAACCCCCAAACCCCGACCCGTAAGCAAATTGTAAGCCCTTGGAAGCTAAAACCTGAAGCCAAAGCGTAATCCGTAAAGCCTGAACCCTAGACCTCCAACTCCAATGCAGAACCTGGCCCCGCTTTGAAATGGTCCGAAGACCCCGTGACCTAACCCTAAACTCGTATATACCTGTGCATAACCCAGAGCAAACCTTTAAACGGCTCGAAAGCCGCCGATCCCTTCGTGCCAGGTTTGCCTCTTCGACCGTGTGACGCAGCGCGACCTCAAGAGCGGCAAAAAGTTCACGCATGGAGCTGAGCCAGTTTAGGCTGCACGGCGTGGGGCTTATGGCTTGGAGTTTAGGTTTACGCTTCAGGGTTTAGGGTTAGGGTTACGGTAAAGTCTTAGGGTTTGGGGTTTCGGGGTTGTGCTCTTCAGGTTCGTGTGGGGTTGAAGATTTTGAGATTAGGTTTTTGGTTTAGGCTCTAAGGTTTAGGGGGTAGGGTACAGACTAGAGTTGATCTGTTCATCTCTGGTGCATTTTGAACCGTCCTACTTGTTCTCGTCCTCCTTTGTCGTTGTCTTTGCGTTATTGTTTCCTTTGTAGTTCTTCTGGTCGTTACTATGCCGGAGGTCGAAGGCATACTGTGTCACACGTGTTCTGATTGTTTCGAACTCTCCCCCCCCAAAAGATCGCAAACCCAGGTCTTAACCAGAATCCCCGGAACGCCAACCCGGCCCAAAGTCCACCCAGGCTCGGGAAGGACAGTGCATGGGCCACAACTCTTTGGGAGAATGGGCAGCACAGGACTGCCGAGGCTTAGCAGAGGCATGGCTGAGTAGTAGAGTGCAGTGGTACATGGTTTGCCACGTTGCCGTCATGGTGGTGGCAGCAGTAGGAGGACCAGAATCTTTTATGGTGGAGACCCAGTCTTTGCAGAATCTTTTTAGTGAACTCAGTCTTTGCAGAATCTTTTGTGGTGAAGACTACAGTCTTTGTAGCGTCATTCTCACCATGACAGAGACAATTGAGGCATTGTTGCTTCATTATGAAGTCCTTCTTTAGCAACAGGAGTGCTAGGAGTAGGAGTTGCAGTAAGACTAGGAGTAGTTTGAGTAAGGAGTAGTAGGAGTGGTAGGAGTAGTGCGAGTCGTAGTTGTAGTAGTTGCAGTAAGACTAGGAGTGGTTTGAGTAAGGAGTAGTAGGAGTGGTAGGAGTTGTGGGAGTCGTAGTTGTAGTAGTTGCAGTCGTTGAAATAGTTGCGGTAGTCGTAGTAGCAGGTGCAGTAGCAGTAAGTAGCAGTAGTAGTGGCAATAGCAGTAGCAGTAGCAGTGGCAGTAGTAGTTTTATTTTTAGTTTAGTTGTAGCTTTAGTTTCAGTAGTAGCAGCAGTAGCAGTAGCAGGAATAGCAGGAGTAGCAGGAGTAGCAGGACTGACTGGCAGGAATGGCAGAAGTGGCAGGAGTGGCAGGAGTGGCAGGAGTGGCAGGTAGGATGAGGAGGAGCAGCAGCAGGCAGCGGCAGCAGCAGGTGGGGCAGGTGGAGGAATAGTAGGTGTTTGGGGGTTAGCAGTAGCCATAGCAGTAGCAGTAGCAGCAGTAGTACAAGTCGTCGTCGTTTTGAAGAGGTAGTGGCGGTGGTTGCAGCGTTTTCTCTGGTGTTGGTTGTGGTCGAGGTGCTTCGAACGCCTTTGGTAGTCGTCATAATAATGTCGAAGTGCCAAGTGCCCAGCCAAGGAGGATTTTTTGGGGATTGGCCTCGTGATGTTGCTGGTCAGGATGTTTGGCGCGCAAGGGTGCGCGGTGCTTAGAATTACATAAGGTTCAAGGTTTAAGCGTTGAGGGGTTGGGGCTTAGGGTCCCCGGTAGATTGCAGGACGGACTACACCAAGCTGGCTGCAGCCTTAGAAGCGATTGCGACTTGTTAATAACGACTTCAGGGCGTGCTTCTGGGTTTTGTAAGGCTCCTGATGCATAAAACTTTCCCTAAACAAGATTATGGTCCTCAAAGAGGTCGCGCTGGTCTGGTCTGATACCTAAGGTTTCACTGACGGGCTCTTATTATGATACATGAAGTCCAGCCAAGAACGCCATAAAAGAAGCCTCCATTCAGAACACCAAGGCCAAAACTGAATCCGTTAGACCGACAGAAGACCCCTAAGATCGTAGCGACCCTCAAACCCCAATCCAAAGAACCTTACAGCTGTGAGGTTACATCCCTAGACCTGAAAGCCTGAAACCCGACTCACCCGACACCCTAGCATCTTTGAAGATACTATTCCAATATGGCTGATCTCATTTTCGGGTTTAGGGTTTAGGGATGAGTGAGTCCATGTCGACAAAGACTATTGCAGCTGGAAGGCCGAAAGCAGATACCTCTCTCACACGCAGCCGGAAAAAAAACGAAATCCCACCAATATAGGGGTCGGATAGCTCGTGACGGTATCCCCTTATTGTACGTAGTCCCTGTAGATTGCCAAGCCCACCCCCACATCAACCCCAACTCTGAACCTTGGCTTGGACCGCTTCGGGATTTAGACGGTTCTGGACTAGTTACCAGTTAGCAAGATCGGATTGAGGGTACACGATTTTACGGCTTATTTGTTGCATGAGGTGCTGAGGGGTCTGCATAAAGGGTTGACAGAGCTATTGCTATAAGTAAGGTAGCGTGGTAGCTATGGCTGTAGATGTTTCTATCGCCAGCTAAGGCAATAAAGGTACTACGAACCCCAAAGCCGAGAATTTTCAAAGCTTAAATCCGAAACCCAGCCACCTGTGAAGCTTCAGAAACCCTAAGCCCCTAAACCTCTCAACCCCTAAACCCCCAAGCTCCCCCAAGCCCCTGAACCCCTAAAGCCGTAAGTGCCGAGGTCATGTCCCACGGCGACTACTGCGCTCCTGCCAGGAAGGGCCGAGAGGCGGGGCTCAGGGCTGCAGGATGTCGGGCTTTTTGGGGTTTGGGGTTTGGGTTTAAGGTTGTAGGGGTTAGGGTTTGGGGTTTACTGTTTTGGGGTTTAGGGTTTAGGGTTTTAGGGCGTTTGGGGTTTTGGGGTTTAGGGTTCTTGAATTTAGGGTTTAGGGTTTGAGGGCTTTAGGGGTTTAGGGGTTTAGGGTTTTTAAGGATTTGGGGCTTAGGGTTATTGGATTTTAGGGTTTTAGGGCTTTGGGGTTCAGGGCTTCGGGTTTTGGGGTTTAGGGTTTTGGGGTTGAGTAAGGTTAGGGCTTTATTGTTTTTGGGGTTTTAGGCTTTTGGGGCTTAGGGTTTCGGATTTAGCGCTGAGGGCTGTTGGGGTTTTAGGGCTTAGGGTTTTGTGTTGGGATTTTGCGGCTTAGGGTTTTGGGGCTCAGTAAGGGTTTAGGATTTCGGGTTTTATTGCTGTCGGTGTTTTAGCGTTTTGGGGTTTAGGGTTTAGGATTTAGGGCTTTGGGGGTTTTTTAGGGTTTTGGGGTGTAGGCTTGAAGGCCTACGGTTTTCGGGTTGATTACGGTTTGAGGGTTTTGGGTTCTGGTTATTCTTGAGCCGTGATGGTGGAGTTCGGGGTTTCAGACATCATTGTCACGTGTTGCTTGTCGGGAGTTCGCTGTTCTGCACTCTGATTTTGGGACTCCAAATGAAGGTGTTCTGCAGAATCCGGACAAGCAGGGCGAGCCCTATGAGTAGGTTTTAGGGCCTTTAGGGCTCAGGGTCTGGGGCGCAGGACAGAAACCCTAACGTGCCGCTGGAAGACTTGAGCCGATACTGGCGACACGGCCGGCGCAGCCTGGCATTGGCCTTCCAGGGCCCACTCTGCTGGGACCAGAACGGTACGTACAGATAATGGATAACATGTACAAAATATAGTGCATATAGCTTATAGTTTATATTCAGTGCTAGGGTTTAGGCTTTAGGGTAAGCCTTGAGCAGCCCTGAACCCAGAGCGCCCTTCAAGGACCGCATGCACCGATGCAACAGTCTGGTCTCACCGCATGAGCCTGGGCCCTCGGGCTATCATCAAACAGAACCGGGCGGATAGTGCGCTTCGGCGGAGAAACTGCCGAAGACAGGCTGGGTTTCAGCGTTGGTCTGAGACAAAAGCCTTCCCCGCCCCGCTCCCGCCCCGCTGCTGCAGGGGTTCTGGTGGCCGGTTTCTGGCACGCCGGATTGAGACCGCATGAGAGGCTTCAGGTTCGGGGCTCAAGGTTTGGGGCTTAAGGTTTACCGGATTGGGGTTTAGCTTTGAAAGTTCTGGGCGTACTGCTTGGTTTCAGGTTTAAAGTTAAAGTTCAGGACCTAAGGCTTGGGCTTCAGAGTGAGGCATCCTGGCCCTGGAAGACCTCATCGACCCCGTGTTCTAGAGCCCTGTACTACACCTTGTTACTAAACACCTGACGAGCTGTAAACCCTAAACTTGAAACCCCAAGCCTTGAACCCTAAACTTGAAACCCCTAGACCTGAACCCTTCACTCTACTTGTAGAGCCTAAGCGCTATGCTTCCTGCACCTTGAAACCCTGGAGGATACCCTGATCATCTGAGTCTGAGTTCTTGTTAAGGAACCCAACTCAAGTTACCAGAACCCTGGTTATTTACGATGGCTGACAGATCCTTCTTATGGCAACTTCAGTTAAAAATCCCTTGGCAGAAGCCCTAATCATCCCCAGATCCCAAACCCTTAAACTGTGAGCCTTCAATAGCTAAAACAAGACTCTAAACCCTAAAGCCCTAAAGCGCCAAACCTCTAAAACCCTAAACCCCAAAACCGAAAACCATAAGCCCCAAAACCCTAAGACCCTAAACCCCAAACCCCGAAAGCCCCAAAACCCCAAACCCTACGTCTGGAGGCCGAGATCAGCTTCGAGTGTGCGGTGAAGCCTGCGCTGCTTTCTGCCACGGCCCCGGCTCGTCTGGCTCTTGAGGCGTTTTTAGGGTTCAGGGTTTGGGGTCTAGGGTCGGTTTAGGGTCCAAGTTTTGGGGTTTTGCAAAGTTTAACAGGGTGTGTATGACGGGTGTTCCAAGTTGTTTTGTGGGGTGATGTCAGGGTTTGCAAGGGGTTTACGGGTCACCTTAAGCTAAATCAATCAGCCCTTAGGAATCCGGAGCCTGCAAAATCCACACTAACAGCCACCCTCAACCGCAAACCCTAAACCCCAACCCCTAACCCAAAACCCTAAACTCCCCAAAACCCTGAACCCAAAACTCTAAACCGCAAACCCTGAATCCCAAAGGAGCCCGGCCGCAGCCACAGGTGCAGGAGGGCCAGGTTTGCATCTACGCGATCCGAATGCCTGGAGCCCCAGCTTTGGGAGGGTCGGCTTTCTATGAGTGGTAACAAAAAGTGTTCTTCGGAGTTTCTATGGGGTGTTAGTGTGAGTTTGGGTTTGCGGGCTGAGGGGGTTAGCATATTAGTGAGGCAGCTCGAAAGTTTCGAAGCTTGCGGGTTCGGGAGCTCAAGCATGAACGGCATGACGGCTCGAGAGTTCGATCTTCATGAGGCGTTTGTGATTTGTTAAGGTTTCAAACTCGTCGCGGTCGAAACTTTGACGGTCCGCCGAGCTTGGAGATTGGATAGGTATTAACATTTGACGGTTTGAAACACCTGGTATGAAGTGGGGCTTATGCCTGTTATTTATGCTCGGTTGCCAGCGGGGTTGATGACATTATGCCGCCCTCTCATAAGGCGATGGCGGTTAATCACGTTTCTTTACCTTGCCGGGCGTTGCTTAGTCGTGTCGTGAGTGCTACCCGTAACCTCATTGATGACATGCCCAAACCCCTGAGTCTGCCTTGAGTGATGAAGGTTTTGATGTAGCTAAACCTCTAGAGTCTTTAAAGTCCCGAGTCTTGGAGGCTAAGGCAGGCAAGAGTTGTTGAAGAACCCCGACAACTGAAAAGGGTTTAGGGTTTAGGGTAGCTAGGGAAGCAAAGCTCCTCGCTCGAACCTCAATCAAGGCACGTACAACCTTACTTTAATGAAGGTGTTGTTTAGGGTTTAGCTTATTCCGGCAAAACTCTGGAGTTAATCTCCATACTCAAGACATAGGCCCTGAATGATACACATATAGCATAAGAGCACCTCCCAAGTTTGCATGCTTACGAGCTCAAACTTCAAATGTTTCAAACTCTCCAACTTTTGTTCTCGAGGTCTATGTCTCCAGATTTTGAGCTTTCAAACTTTGGCAGATTGAAAATTCAGTCTTTGGAATTCTGAGATTTTCAACCTTTGAAGGCTTTCATCAAGCTTTCAATCTCAGACTCCTGAAACTTTCAGGGGCCATCTTTTCAAGCTGTCCTTCCTCGAGCCCAAGTCCTCAACTTCACGTCCGCCGCACTTCACACGCCGCCGCGGCTTCACACTGTCAATCTGAATTCCTGATCAAATGCTTAAACTTCAAGCTCAGCCAGTTTTAAGGTTCGATGGGTTTAAGCGTTAAATTAGTTTGTAACTGTTAAGCTTTCTTCCAAACTTTCCAACTCCCCAATCTCGCCCTCCATGTGATGCGTTCAATCTTTCAAGCTTCGTGCTGCAAGAGCCCACTCGTGACAGTTGAGCGGAGGTCAGGGATTTTGAGAAGTTCGCACTGCGCCGTGTCGTCGCAGGCAGACGCCTGCTGCGTGCCATCCGCTCGCGCATCGACAGGCCTAGAGACAGAAAAAGAGAGAAGGAGTTCTTGCGCTTCGGTAGTCGAGGCTCGGCAAGCCAGCTGGAAATCTCTCGGCCCTGAGCTTGCAAAGCATGGAAGCATTGCCCCGACACACATTCACCATGTGTAGTGCCTTCTAGGGTTGTGGGCTGAAGCTTCCGCTGCCGCTGTAGCTGCCGTTCCTGCTGCTGTTGCGGTTGAAGGGCCATGATCCTGATGGTGGTGGCGGCCGCGATGACGATATGGTGGCTGCAATGATTATGACGATGTTGATGACGGTCATGGTCATGATGTTGATGATGGTGATGAGGATGGATGGTCACGATGATGGCGCTGATGCCGTTGGCTATGATGTTGACTTTGAAGATGGGCGGTGTCGGCTTTGACAATGATGGTAAGGGTTGTGATGGTTTACACTGGCGTTGAGGGCTTGGCGAGGCTGCTAGTGAAGCTGCCCTTGAGGTGGTCATGGTTATGGCCCTGGCGATGGGTGGTGTCAGCGGTGATGGTAGTGTCGAGTTAGGGTGATAGTGATGAGCAGGTCGAGGACAGTAACGCAACGCGCACTGCCGAGCTTGAAAACCCGCAGGACTTGGTTGAAGGATGTCAACGCTAGAAGCATCCTTCAGGGGCGGTGTAGGGTTTAGGATTTAGGGGTTTAGGGTTTAGAATGCATGGCTCTTGTTCGGCATTCTGAGCTTGGGCTTTGATGGGGATCTTGGTCTCTGAGTCGACCAGATGCCGCAAACCGTAGGCCCTTATGGCACCCAAACCCTTGTAAGCCCATGGTATAGCCCCTGCTACAGCCCTTATGCAAGTACACCTTTGTCTGACTCTGGCCCAAATCAGCTCCGACCATGAGATTTTCGGAGACAGGAAGCTGACAGAAGGCATGGTGTAGATGCTAGGACTTCCCTCTTCTAACCTTCGGACCGGAATCTTAGAGCCTTAGACAAAAACACAAACCACAGCTTCTAGACACAAGAGAAGTCCAGAGGTCCCTGACTTGCAGCCCCTCGACCTCTGATGACGTGCGCAAGCCCCCGAAGCCCTAGTACGACCCTGAGCCTTGTACTCCTTGATGCTGCACGGTCTGGCCCGGCCCATGCTGCGGAGCTAGCTGAAACCTGCTGCTTGACCGAGAGGACCAAGCAATGACAGAAATAAGTACGCTTGTGTGTTAGTATATAAACAACACAGAAGTAGAAAGTCGATGAGTAGACCAGTTCATAAATACACACTTGCATAAACAAGCACATGATTTGTGTGTGTACATATACAAACACGTATAATTACGAATGAATGTTTGAGCGTAGGTATGTGCAGGTCTGTGTAGGTATCTGTCGGTATGTATGTATGTATGTATGTATGCATGTATGTGTAATACACACATGCACATCTGACCTGTATGCACACACACGCGAACACACATGTATATATATATATATATATATATATATATATATATATATAGATAGATAACATAACATATGGCCATATGATATCATATCATATAATAGAATCTAATATAATAAACATAATATAACGACGTAATATGGTGGGGTTTGGTCCGTTAGGGGTTTCGGAAGAAGGATTCTGTGCTGAGGGTTTCGGGTTTACGGATTTAGAGATCTGGGGTTGCGGGCAGGCATTTCTCTGTCGCACTGGGTTTACGTTTGGGGGAAGCAGGCTAGGTTTGTAAGGACGAGGTTGGAAAGCCATACTTACAGCCACTTCGGTACAGCACCATCGGCGTAATTGACAATCTACGAGCCTTTTTGGCACCACGCCGTGCACGCCTGCGAAGGGCCCAAATTCCGGACTTGCAAACCCGGAACCGAAGCCCACAACTTAAACTCGAGGCAGCAAAACCCTGAATCGTAACATGCTAAAAGCCTTGGCTTGAATCAATGACAGCAAGGTTCGTTGCATTTCGGTACAAGCTTATGGTGTTTCTGTCTGACCTTTTGAATTTGATTGCGCTGCCAGTCCCACCCTTGATAAACTCGAAACCCTAAGCTGATCAGCCATACAGTGACCCATGCAGTAAGCTTCATAGAACCCTCATGGAAACCTTTATAGTATTCCTAAGCCCGAAACTGTAATTGAGAAACCCGAATCTTAAGTAACGCTTTTCCTTAGGGTCCCTTAGTGTAGTTCTATCAGAATATTTTCCATGTGCAGTATTCTACTTCTTGAGGCCTGCAGATTTTGGAACACTTGTAGTATTCCAGATAGAATCGCTTGTATACAGGAACCCTTAAGGGCTCCCTTCAGGGAACCGTTAAGGGCTCCCTTCAGGGTTCCCTTAAAGGAGCCCTTTTCTACCTTTTAAGGCCCCTTTTGCAGACGGTCGCAAGGCTGAGCTCCCGCCTCCGACGATGTCAACGAACGTCAGACCGCGGAAAACCCTGTCCCGGGAGCAGCAGATCGACCTTGCGGGGCGCCAAGGGTTTACGGCTTAGGATTTAAGGTGTACAGATGAGGGGCTAGGATTTTAGGGGTTTGGGGAGTTTCGGGTTTGAGATTGACCTTCCTGGGCCCCCAAGGGGGCCTTGGTAATAAGAATGGAGTGTTGCGGTATATTATGTGGCATATCCATATAGGAACTATGAGGGGGTGCCATCAGCAAGCCGAGGTCGAGGGTTGCGGGTTAGATTAGATCGTTCAGGGTTCGGGTTCGGGTTCGGGGGTGTAAGATCCAGGGCCAAGGAACGGCGCGAAAATCAGGGTTACACCGGGTGTGGAACAGCACAGTCCCTCATCCTAAACCATGGCTTTCAGGAGAGGCGACCTGATTGACAGAAACTACCCAGACCCTGAACCCTAAATCCCAGACCCGAAACCCTATCAAGCCCCGAACGCTGGAAGGGAACAGCCCGAAGGTCCATTGGAACTCGAAAGCATCACTCCTACCGGTAGAAGCAGGAATGCAGGCTTAAGAAACAAGCAAGTGAGTTTCCAACCCTAACTAAACCCTAAGACTCTAAAGCCGTCCATGGCCAGAACGCCAAGCCTAGCTTCTTTCCATTTCCGTCTTTCGTGTTTGTTGACAGCTTGCTGGTTCGGTCTGAATAACTGTCCCATATTTTATACTATTCTTGATATTGTATGGTTCGAATACCATAAGCCCGATAGCTTTCTGCTGATCTCTTCCCTCAGCTGTGCAGTGGCGTTCTGATCTACTGCTCGCTGCCCCAAACTGACAGAAGCCGAGGTCGGAGTTTCTGAAAATTAGGGGTACCTAATTTTGGGGTCCTCATAATAAGGATCCTAGACTTAGGGTACTATATTAGGATCCCCTCTTCTTGTAGGGATCCTAGTATTTAGGGTGCTATGTTAGGATCCCCTCTTTTCGGTAACTCCCAGGTCGTGAAGCTGGGCAGGAAGAATGCCTGCATCGATCGCCTTCGCGAGAAGCTGCTCTCCCCAAAGAGTCGGGGTTGATCCCCAAAGCCTAATGTAGGGGCCTTAATGATTAGAGTAATTAGGGTTTTGGGGGCCATTATGCTATAATCATAATAAGGAACCCCCAAAATAGTATTGGTAGTTATTTAGGTCCTTAGATTAAACTGTAAGCCCTAAACCCCAAACTGATCTGCTGGGATTTCCGGGTTCGGGGCAGGAGGTCTACATCGCTGCGTGGGTGGCTTGTGGATTGCGGGGCTTCCAGTCCCTTTGGCATTTGGGGTTCGACATTGACAGTCGTAACCACCAGAAACGTGTACCATTGTTGCAACATGATTCGAACTTTCCAGTGTCATCCCTTTTGTAGTTAAAGTCTAGTATGCCTTCTCGTTCTAGAGCCTGACAGATGCCGCTGTGTTCGTGTAAGGAATACTGCCCCCGGAAGCGCATGCAGGCTTTGACCATTTATCTCCACCCTCTCACCAGATGGTCCTCCCGCCAAGAAGAAGGAAGCTAACCCTAAACCCTCAATCCTAAACCCGAAGCCCCAAGCCCGAAACACCGCAAGCCTTCTTCCTTAGGGCTCCTTGTGATAGTCATAGTATGATATACCCCGAACCCTCCTGAAACTAGTAAGGCCCTCTATTATAGAACCCTTACAGAACCCTTGAAAGGAACCCTCTTCTAGCTATCAATGCCTCAAAATATCTTACTACCAAGACCGCAAAGTTAAGTCCCCAATGGGTTCAGCCGTCAGGGTGCAGAGAGGTTTGGACATGAAGGCCGGCGGCTTGCAGCCTGGTGGCAGACCCGCTCTGACTTAGGGTTTAGGGTTGAGGGGTTTAGGATTTAGGGGTTAGGGGTTTAGGAAAAAAGGAGTATCTGGTTCAGGGATTTAGGGCTTACGGTTTCTGTTTGTTGTTCTGAGCCGCTTGCTGTAGCCATGATGGCAGCCCTTATAGTAGCCTCTAAGTCTAGGGTTTGGATTTTAGGTTCGATTCTTCTTTTTGTTGGTGCGCTTACGGGGTTCTCCACGGGGCTTTCGGGATGTCCAAAGGTTTTTGTTTCGGCCTCGGCTCAGGATGCGGTTTTCGGGATCTTCGAGGAGTTGCTAAGGGGCCAAACTTAGCACGGTTTACGGTTTAGGGTTTAGGGTTTACGGTTTAGGTTTTAGGGTTGAGGGCTTATGGGGGTTTAAGGGGCCAAGCTGCATTCAACCTTTAACATCTAGCGCCTACAGCCTTTCTGAGGATCCGTGTCTCAGCATCGCTTGACGTTCACCAGGGTCAGGGTGTAGCCTCTGTTTTGGTTGGGATATTCTGGGCTCTCGTCCTTCTTGGGCTGCGTGACCAGCCAAGGCAGTTCGACGTTAGCATCATCGAGGCAAGGGGAAGGGCAACCCTGAACCCTAAACCCTAACTTCAGGGTGTCTGGCCTTTGGAATTGCAGGTGCCAGGATTTCACTGCACGTCGTGCCACAGGTCAGTGGGTCATGAGACAGGTGGGGTGTAAGACTACAGTAGAAGCGCGGAATCTTTTAGGACTGAAGCCGTGGTGGTACCCCAGATCGCACCGCGCTGTGGAACGGAATGCGTCTCGCGGCGGGGGGTGCACGGAAACACACGCGACGGCAGCAGAATGCCCTCTGAACCCTCAACCTTGCACCCTAAAGCCCTCACCCTAAATCCTAAACCCCCAAAGCTGAACCCTAAACTCTAATCTCAAAACCGTCTAAACTCTAAACCCATCACAGCCTGAACCCAAAACACTGGGACTCAGAGCCGAAATCCGACAAGCTTTACGGGGTGGAATACTCCAAGAGTGTAGTGGGATTTTATGAGGGTGTTGATAGGAATTTTGGGGTTTTTGAGGGTTTCAAGCGGTTTTGTAGCTTCCTATAGCGGCCTTGCTGACTAGAACGGCGTTCTGCGGTATGTTAAACTCTGAGCATATTGGGCTTGCGAAAGATGCCGGTAGGATTTTTTAGACTCCTATATCAGGGTGGCTTGGGAACAAGACCTGAAGCATCAAAACCCTCAACCCGGAGCTCTGAAGCTTGCGCCTTTGATCCCTAAACCCTAAACCCGGGGCAGGAGGCTGTTCGCCAACTGGAGAGCGAGGCCCACTGCCCTGTGTAGCTGGTAAACTTCAATCGAAGCTTGAACTTTTCCGTGGGGCTTTCCATGCTTTGTATAGGTTGTAGAAGGGCTGTAGGCAGTTTTCATAAAGGGTTTAGGGTTTAGGGGCGGTCGTAAAGGTGTAGAGTCGGATTTGTGAGTTTAGGATCTCGGGGCTTGAGGTTTGGGTTTAAGGGGAAGAAGGGTTTGGGGTTTAGGGGTTTAGGGGTTTAGGGGTTTAATAGGGTTTAGGGGTTTAATAGGGTTAAGGGTTTGGGGATGTTTGGGGTTTAGGGGTTTAGGGTTTAGGGGTTTAAGGGGAAAAAGGAAGGACGGTGACAGCATGGTTCTCCTACCACTGTTATTACCACCTTGCGGGAGCCGCTGATAGTCCTACACATCACCCTCACCACCATCCACATCAGCCTTAAGCCAACAGCATACAAGTCGGTCGACAGTCAAGATAGCGATAATGATGGCAGCAGTAGAAATCACTGACGTTGCTAGCCAGAGTCTCAGAGCGACGAACACAGTTCGAGAAACAGTACTTTGAAAGTTACTATAAGGGTCTTAATAGTTACCTATACTGTCTTGGGGGTTCCTTATTATACTTATAGTATAATGGGACCCAAAACCCTACTAAAATTTTTCAGGCCCCTCAAGTAATTTACTTTGCTTGGACCACCATGGCGATCCGCGTCGTTGTGTCGCTACTGAGCGGTCGCCATGTGTCCGTGGAGATCTCGGCGGACGCGAAGATCAGCTCCTGGACGAACATACAAAGTTGTAATGGTGTACTGATTCTCGAGGCTTCTACTAGGATTTAGTAAGCATTTTTTCTGGGTTTACAGGGTTTCGCGCGGTCTTACAACAGTTTTAATAGAGGGTTATGGGAGGGGTTATGGGCGGTTTTTAAAATTATGGTTGCTTTCTGGCCGATCCTTCCAATCTCTTCAGGACCCTTTTTTCCGGACACTTCCACGTAAAAGGGCTTTGTAGGGATTTACAGAGTGTCGGGTTTGATGAATCCTGTATAAACCAGAATCGCGAACCTCGGTTCTACACCCGATTTCTGTAAGGACTATCCAGCAGTCGGCAGTTTTTCGGATGGGCAATCGTCTTGGTACAACGTCCGAAGTAACTGCCACGTGTCGCGGTTCGTTCCACGTATGAATTGGACCAAAGACAGCGTTCTTGCTGTTTGTCCCTGCAGCATTCCACTGTAGCCTGCCTGCAGTTGGGATTCACAGTCCCCACACCCTATAAGCCTTAGTCAAGTTTAAGCCACGGAGTTCACACCCGAAACCGTGAATCCCATAGTCGAGGCTCTCTGCGATGCCGGTCTGCCTCTGAGCTAGGCCGGGGCTCAGGGCTTAGATCCGAAATCCTCAAGGCTTGGGGTTGGGGGTTCGGCGCATATTTCTGGCCGTGGGGATTAGAGTTTAGGGCTTTGGGGATTAGGTGCAGAGTTTTAGGGCGAGGGAATTGGGGATAGAGGTTTTGGCTGTAGTATGAGACGTTGATAAATCCATAAGAGAGAGAGGAGAACTTGTAGCCAACTTCTTCCTAGGAGTCCTTCAATTCCAACAGAGGCGCCCGGCTATGTGCGCTGGCCAGCCCATGGGGAGGACTCCTCCGCGATGCCGACACTCTCGCCGAGGCAGCTGGTGTAACGTTTTTAAGCGTTGCTACAAGCGTTCTACACTGGTGGCTGAAGGGATTACTAGAAGGTTACTATAAGGGCTGTAAGGTTTTCTATGAAGGGGTAGTCGAAGGGCTGCCGGGCTGCTATCGTGCAACGCTTTAGCCCTACATCTGCGAAGAAGCTTGCACCCGGCTTTCCCAACCTTCTTTCGTTTTTTGTGCGCAGATTCCGACCTCATGCAGCGGTTGGTCTTAATTGACAAGTCTTTCGCCGGGCCATGATGTTGATGATAATGATACTGACGATGATGACGACAAAATCCTGGAGTCGCCTAAACCCAAATGCTTAACACCAGCGAGTCGATATCCCGAAGCCCCGCTTAAACCAACTCGAGTAGTATTCTGACACCCACCCTTGCAATTTATATTCATCCGCGTAGTCACCGTTATGGTCACCCTTGTTTGCGACATGGCTCACCACTTCTTGAGCCGCCCTGTGAGGCTGGGGTCAAGGATGGTGACACCCTGACGGCCATCGCTCGGCACACGGACGTGCTTCGACATCTGATGATGGCTTTTTTCGGGGTTGTATACAGAGGTCGGACAACTTAGTAATACTATATTAGGGCTTCTTGTGTCAACTTCTACTATACCGTACCCCCTCAAACCCAATTCTAGTGATTAAGGCTGCTATATTGCCCTAAACCCTAAACCCTATATTACCCTAAACCCTAAACCCTAAACCCTATATTACCCCAAACCCTAAGCCCAGGTGCTGATGTCTCGTGGCGCCTGCGCCAAGCTCCTCAGTGACGGCTCTGTGGAAACCCGGGGCCCCTTGGCTGGGTTTAGTGTTTAGGTGGGGTTTAGGGTTTAGTGTGTAAAGGGTGGGGTTATTGGCGTGATGACGTTCCGGGTGCAGGTGCTGCAGGGTTCTTTGTGCTTTTTTTGGGTACATTTTTGAGGTATGCCTGTTTTTAGGATTCGCTTTACTGTTTGAACGAGGCTGTGGGCTTACTTTGCGCACCGGGGGCTGCAGGGTTCAAGGAGGGTGTACCCTGGACCCTAGACTCGCAACCCTCGACGGTGAACCCTGAATCCAGCCCCTCCCTTCGGCCCTCAGCCTAAAATCATGTTGGCACTGTTAGTCTAACTATTGCGAAGCTTCGCCGGCAAATAAGAGCAATACCAGCAATAGTAGTCGTGAGTGCCTAAATCATCCTGACCGTATTGACAGAGGTCGTTGCATTGCCTGTTTTCGGGTTTCGCAGCTGAGGCCGGAAGGACTACGGCGGGGACTCCTCATCGGTCCAAGATCCTGGGCGATGTGGGCTTTGGAGATTTGGGAGTTTTCAGCAAGCAAAGGCAAAGGACCCCCCGAGTAGTAGGATGCCAAGCAGAAGGACCCAAGAAGGTGCCCCGAAGTTCACTATCAAGATGATGAAGGGCTTAAGGTCTCAAACTTTTGCGGATTCGGGGCATGCGAGTTGAAGATTTGGGCAGAGGCTTAACTTCGGGTTGAGATGAGCTGTGCTACTGCGGTGGCTGAGGGCTTCATGCGTGGACTCTAGGGGTGGTCAGGGTTTTTCTGCTTTAGGGTTGGCGCTGCAGGGCTGAGGATGCAAGATGCTTCAGGGGCTCCTGATTATGATTATAGTAGTTATAGTATAATATGCCCCAAACCCCTATTCTAGTTATTAAGGGCCCCCATATTATGGGTTTAGGTCTCCTTTCGGCTATCGCATTAGGTTTCTGGATAAGAGCTTCAGGCCTGATCGCGTCAGGATCCCCATGTTCTTGAGTTTGTCCACTTCAAGATACGCAGGCAGCCAAACAGGTTTAGGGTTTAGGGCCCCTGAGCTTAATACTATGTTTCCTTGAATGATATAGTGGTTTCTTATTCTTTTACGGAATATGCCCCAGCTGACCGGTACTTGGCGCCTGGGGTGCCCAGAATCCTTGTACGAACAGGGAACATTATAAACCGCGTACACAATCACACAGCCCGAAAGAAGTGTGTAAAACCCTACTTAAAAACCCTGATCAAACTATGTGAATCTCCTGAGTCTTACACTCCGAGGAGAGGTTGCGCGATGTGCACCAGCTCCAGGCGACGAAGCACCCAGCCTTCACGGGTGTGGGGTCAAGGGTTTTTGGATTTTGAGGTTTAGGTCTTAGGTCTGTCCTTGATTTTTCTGGGTTTAGGGTAAAGCTTTTGTTTGTTTTAGGTTTTGGGGCTTTAGATTTTCGGGTTCAGAGCTTCGGGCTTTTAGGCTGTAGGGTTTTGGCTCTCAGACTTTTGGGCTTAGGGTTTAGGGCCTTTTTTGATTTCTGGTTTTAGGTTTTAAGGTGTTCAGATTTTTGCATTTAGGGTTTTAGGTGTTTAGATGTTTGCGTTTAGGGTTTGTGGCGAATTCTTGGTCTCTGCTTTATTTAAGCTTGGGATTCTTTGGGGGTTGGTTGTTTATATCGGGGTTTTCGATTTTGGGGTTTCGGGAGTTTTTTTGTGGGTTTTTACCCCCACCCCCCCAACGCCTTAAACCCAAACCCCTGAACAAAACCCTAGGCCCTAAAGCCCATCCCCCGCCTCCCCAAAACCAATGCGCCTGCACATGCCCAGGTACGCATTTGCAGCGCTGCTTGAGGATGGCTCCGTGGTGAACTGACCGGCTGTGAATGTCTGGCTTTTTACAACTGTTACAAAGCTGTTCCATGGGCTTGTATCAGGGTTTGTTGAAACTTTACGATGCTTGGTATGATTCTTGTAGTTGATAAGGGTGGTATGTGGGTTTCAGGATGTTAGAATATGGGGTTCCTCGAATTCGCATCCTTTTTCGCATCCTCACAACACGGCTCCTGCTAGACTCCAGGTCCATTTGATTTTACTTTGTATTCTGAAGCATTCTGACAGGTGTTCATAAGCGGATAGATAGATGGATGGGTAGATCGATAGATAGACAGATCTTGAAAGGGGTGCAGCCTTCAAGGTAGATCCAGGGTTAGATCCTTACGGCCACGTCGAAGCATAGACTGCCACACTGTGGGGCCACCTGCACCCCTGGCCTTGACCCTAAACTGCAATCAAAAGTGACAGCCACGTGCACGAATCAAGGTCGAAACGAAGTTTGGGAGCCCTCGCACGGTAAACCCTGAACCTTCGGCTTTGGAAATGTCAGCTCTTTCTACAGTCATTGCTCCCGGGCTGGGAACACACAGGATCATAGAAGTAGTAGTAGTAGTAGTAGTAGTACTAAGACCCGTTTAGGTAGCCAGAATAGCCCGAAGCCTTGAGCCGCCCCATGGCAGAAGGTGACCTGGGGCCATCCGCTGCGGGGTGGAGACAGCCGAGCGGTGCAGGAGAGTGGAGGCTTTCAGTGCGCAGGGCGGTAATTCTTCAGGAGTTACGATTGGGTTCAGAGTTCAGGGTTTCGGGATGCCTCAACCCTAGGGCCCTAAACCCTGAGGTTTTAGGGGTTAGGTGTTCAAGGCTTTAGAGGCTCAGGGTTTGAGGCTTTGAGCGTTGCTACTGCTGGGGGGGTCGGAGCTTTAAGAGCTTTGGAAGCGACTGTAAGAGTTTGCCGTTCCGGGTGTTTCGGCTTGCAGGCTTCGGATTTCAGAAGATGAGGTCGGAGTTTCTGGATCTTGCAGGCACCTTCTGCGGAACCCTCGAGCCAGGATCTTGAGCATTTAGGCCGTATTACTGTAGGGGCCTTAATAATTAGAATAGGTTTTTGGGGTACATTAAACTATAATTATAACAAGGATTCTGGTTGTTTGATACTCTATAAACGACAAACCACGAGCTCGATTCCCAGCTGCACGAGGGTCATGAGAAAACAAACCCCTCATTCTCTAAACCCCTTGGGTAGTAACCCAGTAGCCCACCCTTGCAGCACCTCGTATAGTAACCTTGACAAAAAGTCTCACCTTATAGCAACCCCGAAGGATCTGCTTCTGTGGGGTTTTCACATTGCGGGTGAAGTGGATCAGGTCCTTGGTGCGCTTTGGGTGTTGGTTGTAGAAGCTCTAACCATTTCTTACACTTTTCCCTAGGGTTCCAGCATGATGTCCCACAAACACCTCAGCTGTTCTGATCATGAAGGGGCGTTCACGGCTCAGGCTCTCGGACCTGGAAAGGTGTGACTAATTCGCAGACAGACGCCCCCGTTATCCCCGAATGGAGCGTACCCCCGTTATCCCCGAATGGCGCGTAATGATGATATTGTAATAGGCACTAACCAAGGTCTCCTCTGGTTTTGAGGCCCATGATCATATCAATCCCGATCCTCGCTGGGACATCTTTGTGGTAGATCCGCTGTGCCATCAGGAGCAGCTGAAAGGCGTGAAGCAGATCCAGGCTTGGGTTTAGTGCTTCGGGGTTTGGGCTTAGGGCTTTGGGGTTTAGGGGGTTCGGGGTTTAGGGTTTTGGTGTTTAGGGTTGAGGGCTTGAGGGTTTTAGTGTTTGGGTTTGGGGGTTTTAGGGTTTGTGGTCTGGAAGTTTCGGGGTTAGGGTTGTAGGGATTGTGATCGAATACGGGAGTGGAGCCTGGTCCTGAGGGGAGAGTACTACAGTTACTACAGCGATAGAAGGACTACAACAGGATCTGCAGCCAAGTTATCAATCGACACCTTTGCCACGGCTGAGGGTTCTGGAAACCTAGTGACCTGGAGGCTCTTCACATTTTGAGCTTGCAGTGTGCCATCTACAAGGTTAAGAAGCTTTTCAGGTGCTGCCGGGCTGTGTCTTGTTATCTGCTAAGATAGTGATAAGGTCGACAGCCGGGTTCTGTTTCGGACGCAACCTCTCAGCTCTAAGCCATTACCCTGCAACCCAAAACGCAAGACTCATGCCAATGCAACGAAGCTTGAATGAGGCTCAGGCTTCGAAGGGCTTTACGATTCAGGCTCCGTGGCTACGTCAGCTACACAACAGACATTTCACTGCGTCCAGGCTACGAACTTGGCCTTTGCGGCCATTTGCCACAACGGCTCTGTGGCAGCTGAAATGCAAGCATGGGTCTTTCGGAGGTCAGGGAATTAGCATGCAAGGCTCAGGAATTAGGGTTTTGGTTTTGGGGCTGCAAAGGCTGGTATAGGGCAACGAAGATCGATAGTACGCAGGTATTGCCGACCTTGAAACGGCCAACTGGTCTTTGGTGGTCGCTATAATGTGCACAGCAAACTTGGGGTCTTGAGGCAGCGTCTGCAAATGCAGCTCCAGCGTCGGTTTGAGGCTTCCGGGAAGCGCACGTCATGCTTGGCTGAGTCGTCCGCAGCCAGGTAACGTGGGGCGACGACTTCTCCGGCGGTGACAGCTCCTTCCTGCAGGGTGAGCTGCAGAACGTGGAGAAAATCCAGGACGGCCTCCTTGGGTGTATGAGGGTTGACTTGCGGCGTGTAGTGGTCCTTGCATTTGCGAGCCTGCTAAGAGGGTCTTGTTCGGGTCCCGCATTTCCTGAACCTGCCCTATAGGTTGCTTGTTGTTTCGAGTGAAATTACAGCATCCGAGATGTAAAGACTTGGAACCTAAACTCAGCCTCTCAGGAAGAATGCTGAACCCCAAACTCCAAGCCCGAAGCCCCCTCCCAACCAACTGTAAACTCCGACCTAAACCCCAAACCCTAAACCCTAAACCCCTAACTCACCCTCAACTCCTCAGCCGAAGAACTCCCTGAGGTCCCTCAGCGGGACCCTTAGAGGAGCCCTCAAAGCAACTCTCTAACCCCTGCTTTCACGTTTAGGATTAAGGACTCAGAACCCCTGAGTAGGCGAACGACTTCTCCTTTGCCGCGATCCGTTCAGATGGCTCCGCGCCCTGGCTAGGGACCCAGAGAGCCCAATACACCTTAATCAAGGAATATGGCTGAAATTATTCTAGGGCTTCATATTATGATTTAAGCTATATTCCTGAATTAAGGGGTCTTGAGCTCTCTGGGGATACAGTGTCGGGTCTTGTGACTGAAGGCTTTGAACTGCAGGGAGTCGGGTTTGTTGTTTCGGGCTTGGGTGTTTAACCCTAAACCCATAAACCTGCTGTGCTAACACAGCAGGTAATGCTTCTAAGCCAGCTGGTCTTATGTGCGTGTCATCTGAATCCGCAGAGGCTGCCATGCTAATCTTCTCGAATGCACAACAACCTATGCAAA
>BGNK01000466.1:205466-243955 GCA_003297005.1 Symbiodinium sp. clade A Y106 | reverse complement strand
GTACATCGAGGCCCAGAAAACCATAAAAAATACCCAAAAAAAACCCTAACTTAGGCCTATCCTTGTGATTCTTACAGGTTTTTTGCAATCGAAGGCCAGAAAACCATAAAAAATACCCAGAAAAAACCATAAAAAATACCCCCAAAAAACCTAGACCCGCCGATCACCACGTGCATTGGAGCCCGAACCCCAGGTATCGAAATCATAGTCTATCAAAGACCCTAAAACTCTTTCGATAACCTTAAACCCGGAACCCAAACCCTAAAGCCCGAACCCTAAACATCCCTGAACCGATAATCTTGAACTCTAAACCCTGGACCTTAACATCCCTATATAAACCGATAACCCTAAACCTCTCACCAAGGTTCAGGTCTAGGTCAGCTTAGCTTCTCTAATGCACATGTAAATCAGACATGCAGCCCTGAATAGGGAGCTGAATAATTGGTCATACCGTTCCTTACTATAAGTGTATCGTATAATACAGCCCAAAACCTCATCATCTACTCATCACAGCCCCTGTATTGAAGAAGCCATGCCACGTCCCGATGTGAGTGTTTGTAAGCCCTGCCAGCACCAACCCCTGACCGTTGTCCTAGTCGTAGTAGTAGTAGTAGCAGTAGTAGTACTAGCAGGAGTAGTAGTAGTAGCAGCAGCAGTAGTGGCAGTGACAGTGGCAGTGGTCGTGGTAGGGGTAGTAGTAGTCGTAGTAGGAGGAGGAGGAGGAAATGTTGAGGGCCGCCGGTTTAGAAAGGGGCCTCTAGCATCTGCACCTTCCAGCCGTAAATCCTCAGCCAGCGGCCAAAAGTCCGACAGAGGTTGTAAGTAAACATGGCAGCAAGCTACTTCCTGACCCCGCTGTTCCTCATAAACTGCAGCCCTACACCCAAAACTCTAAACCCACCCCGAAAAGCAGACCTGCGCCGCGGCATGAAGCTTTTTGAGCCTTATCAGGACTTTGCAAAACGCTACGAACATTGTGCAAAGCCAAGTGCTAGGAGGGGCTGGAAAAAGCCCGCATAGGCCTTGCAGCATTCTCTGAATACCTTCTTAGAATGTTGGGGCCTGGCTTACAACTGGTTTTTCAAACCGGCAAGGGATCTAAAAGAGTGCTAGAGGGTTTCTACACGTCGACGACAAGGCTTTTGTTGGCACTTCAGGTAGACACCAACAATCACAGAAACATAGCCGGGTCGGTGCTGGGTTTAAGAACTTATTGTGTAGGGGTGCAGGGCGTTTAAATAGTTTGTAAAGCCCAAGAAAGTCTTCTCCATCGCTTGAAAGCCATCATCAACCCCACAAGCGAAGCTCTGCCTGAACAGCCTGAATGCAATAAACCGCCGAAGGAATGTATCCACTTAGAGACCTCACGGCTTGGTTTGGTGCTTGCGTGCGCATCTGCGTCTCAGGCTTTGGGTCTGTCATCCTGAGAAGCTTTAAACCAGACAGCGAGCATTTTCGAGGTGATTGTTGCGGGTACCATCTTCTTCTTCACCTTCCTGTTCTTTCGAATCTGCCTTGGCCCCACTCCTGCCGTTCCAAGTCGGGCTTGGCTTTGCCTAGGCCCCAATCCTTGAACCATAGGCGAAGGCTTCGGGCTCTTCAGGTTCATCGGCTCGAGTAATGCTGCCCCCCTTGCAAATCCTAACCCATATAGCACCTGAACACTAACTGCAAACCGCCCCCAGTACACTAAAGTCTAAAACCAAACCCTCGAACCTAAGCCCCAAAACCTCAAGTCTCATCCCGACAGTTCGAGACAGTCTGGAGCCTCCAGATTCTTATCAGCGATGTGTGGGGTTTAGGGTATGGGGTCTTGGGAAGACCCTAAACCCCAAACCCCGAAACCTTGAACTTATACTAACCTCTTTTCAAACTACTTTGAGATTCAAGCCGGAGCCTTCCAAAGAAGTAGACGAGCAAGCAGTCGAGCAGCGCAGCACTAAAGATCTTTCGATCCCAAAACTTGACATCCAGATCCAGAGCTGCTCTTTTCAGAGGCTCCAAACCCCCGTAGCTAGAAGGAATATCTCTTCCATTTTAAGATATGTTGCTCAACCAAGGGGGCTGTGGAGTCTCTTCACATAAAGCACAAACCCAATCCCGAAATTCCGAAGCCTAATTCCTGAACTTTGAACCCAGAAACCCGAGGGGTGGAAGCACCCAAAAATCTTTCGCCCACAGCCTACAGCTTGAAACGACTGATATCGGGGCCACGGTAAGTTATGTAGGTTTTGGGGGATGTATGTAGTGTATACTGTGTCTCTTACGCTTCCGCCAATGGAAGATTGCAAGGAGATCCGATACATACTTTTTTTTATCCAGACCCCAATATTACAAGCCTTCTCATCCTTTGTGGAGTTTTGGGTTGGAGCCGTTGAGGTAGGGGGGGGGGGGGGGGGGGTCGGGGTTAGGGGTTTAGGGGCGTTGGGGCTGGGGGGGGGGTTCTGGGGTTTAAGGTTATCGGGCCCTTGGCACAATTGGCGGGGGCTTNGGGGGGGGGGGGGAGGGCGTTCGGGTTCAGAGATTAAGGGGCCTAGGGCATTGGAGTAGGATTCTGCGTTTAAAGTTCACGGGCCCTTGTCAACAATTGATGGGGTATTTTGTGCATCTCCACAAACCCTTGCTCGTGCCGAGTCCTGAACGTCTATGGGACGATCCTGCTCTTCGTGGATGAGGCGATGCCAGCACTTTCAACCTCAGCATCGCCGTGACAGTAGCCCCAAGACCTAAGAACCCTAAAATAGTAGATAGCACGTTGCAGATTATGTTTCGTTCCACTCGCCGTCACCGACAATCGACCCCGCCTCCCAAATTACCCCCCCCCCCCCCCACAACCCCCCCCCACCCTCCCCACCCCTCCGCTCCGCCCCACACCTTCCCCCGCCCTCGCTCTCTACCTTGCTCTTGACACCTATACTCCACTCTCCCNATCCTTAAAAAAAGTGTGACTGGATTGGTCATTTTTTTTCCTTCCCGCCCCCCCCCCCCACCTCCGTCCCCCCCCCCCAAATTCCCCCCCCCCCCCCCCGAAACATCCCCAAGCCGTGCACATCGGTCTGTCTGTCTGCCAAGTTAGCTCACCCGCTATCTGGCCATTGAGCTATTTACTGCTCTGTCCACCTTCATAACCTACAGGACCTACCGACATGCCTGTGTGTCAACCTGTCTGTCCATTGCTCTACAGCTTTTTCTCTCAATATCTGTCTTGGTCTCATCGTTTCTCTACCTATCTTGTTTATGTATCTTTCTACTTCACTGTCTGTATCTGTAAATCTACCCACATACCTATCTACCTGTCTGCTGGGGTATCTATATACCTATTCATCTATATACCTATTCATCTTTCTATTTATCCATCTGTCTGTGGACATCTATCCCTCTACCGATGCCTATCTATATCTATCTATATATCGGTACGTCTGTCGGTCTGTCTTTCTGTGTGACTGTCTGTACGTCCGCCTGTCTGCCTGTGTGCCTGTCTGATTATCTGTCCAACTGCCTTTCTATCTGCCTAATCTAACCTGACCCTAACCCGCCTAACCCTAAACCAAACCTAACCTGCCACCTGCTTGATCATCTTCCACAAACCAACGGGCGATCGTTCATGCAGACGCAGGAGCCACCACATTGTGACATGGTGTGTTGGATCAATACCGCACTCTCTTTCGCTCTCGCATGCGCATCCGTCCATCTTTGTGCCGATTTTGCTTGTTTATCTACCGCTGAATCATCTAGGTCTATCTCTGTCTCCTCCTCTTTCTACGAGCGTGTAAGCTGTGCATATCCATATATACATAAATCTACACAGACATATACATACACTTATGTGAGCCACCCGCGATGAACACAGGGACAGAGAGTGTGTGTGTGTGCATACACATGCACCTAATTGAAGCATGCATGGATGATCCATGCCTACATGTATGTATGCTTGTGCGTGTGTGTTTGTATGTACATACACATATTACACCTGCATGTAAGGTAACGTAGTGCAACGAGACAAAGTGTACTGGAATGAGATGCAATACAAGGCACTTCAATGTAATGCAGGGCAAGGCTAGTCAAGGTAAGGTAAGGTTAGGTAATCTGAATACGCATACTGTACTTTTGTCACTCCCCAGCACACTCCTACTTCCGCTTCAGCAGGGGCTTCGGCGTTTGCAGAAGACCATACATCGAGCCAGAAGAGTTCCCGTGGAACCGCTATTGAAAGAACAGGAGGGACACTCTCCGCCCCAGAATCCCTGGGATGTAGATGCAGGGAGAGCAGATGCACCATCCAGTCTATCCAGTCCAAAATGTTGCAAGGCCCAGGGTCGGGCACTTCCTCCACGGGTCCGGCGCTTACGGTGCACGGTATCGGGGTAAGGGTTGGACAAGCTGCAGCGTGCAGGATTCATAGGGTCTTTTGGGACTGGTTCGTCGACTAGGGTTTATGATGGAATTGTGCCAGCCTCGTCATGAGATTCTCTTTCTTCGGCTTCAACAAGGAACAGGCGAACTGCACTTTATCTAGTTTCGGCTCTTACTAGGTTTGGGATACTGACAACTACCGTCTCCGTCGTAAAACCAAAGGTGCCAAAGAAGGACAGACGGATGGCAAGCTACCCACGCGAGCGTGCCATGTATGCGACTTGTCGCCGCGGTAGAACCCTAACCTCCCAGCACCCCTACTCTATGTCCGCTAAATTTAAGACCCTGAACCCTAAAGCCGAAGCCGTAAACCCGAAACTCTTGAGGTGCCCACGTGGCAGGCCTCCATCGTCCTGGTGGCAATAGCGGCAGGGGCTGGCCTTCAGGCCAGTAGGGGCTTTGGGGCTGTAGGATGGTAGCTTAGGGTTCAGGGTTTGGGGTACTGGACTTAAGGGTTGACAGGGTTGAGGGGTTTAGGGTTTAGGGCAGTTTTGTGTGGGTTTAAGGGCTTGTGGGCTTAGGGGTTTGAATTTTTTGGGGTTAGGGTTTGTGGGAACCAGGGTTCAGGGATTTGCGGTGAAAGGGCTGAGCTTTCGCACTGCTGTCCCGGATACCATAGAGTAGCTCACCTCTGGAACCTGGGGCTTTCCGGGCCGGGGTTCTGGGGGGTGAGCTCTGTAACTAACATAGGGGCCTTAATAATTAGAATAGGGTTTTGGGGCCCATTATGCTACAATTATAGAAAGGAACCCCCAAAATAGTATTGGTAATTATTTTAGGCCCCTATAGTAGATCTACATCCCGTGCCCGTAACAGAAAGGCACGGTTCTAGGAAACTGACCTGCTTGCTGTCTTCTCTAGTAGGTAGGTCTTGTTAGGACGCTGTTTGTCGCTCCGGCACGTTCATGCTTTTGCTGCTGAGTCACTCTTGTTTTCTCATTGTATTACAATCCACACGACTTCGTTCTGTCGCCACAGATACTTAGTCTTCGTGGCTTGCTGCCTGAATTCAAACTTAAGCTTTGCGATGCTCTGTGCTCACTACAGCGTGTGTACGTGATCAAAGTCAAATCCCCATGTTTCACTGTTTGGGGTAATCTCATGACGCAGAACCATATTCTGGTTCTAAAGGCCACTCTGTTGTACACCCGATAGAGCCTACCCTATAGAGCCCGATCTCCTGGTATGCAAACCCTCGTCTGCGCAGATCCCCGATTTCTCTGAGCAAACCCGAAGTTAAACCATAACACAGCCCTCAAACCGCATGAACCTGCGAGCCTCGAACCTTCAGCCCGAGGCCGAGACTAGAACAACAGCAGTGCAGCCTAAGCCCTTAACCCTACAAGATCCCAAACCCTGCACACCTTACATACCCTGAACTCTAAACACCCTAAATACCCTAAGCCCTAAACACCCTACATACCCTAAACTCTAAACGCGCTAAATACCCCAGATACCCTACACCCTACCCTAAGGCCCCATAGTAGTTCCTTTTTGGGATTTCCTTATAGGATTCTAAACATGAACCACAAAAAGGAACTACTATGGGGCCTTAGGGTAAACTTTTAACCCCTCTAAACCACCGAAGCTCAAGAAGTCTCTGACTCCAGCTCTTCTGGTTGCCCAAGATCTGGCGAATGTTCGGCCTCAGGCCGGGCTCTTTCCTTAATAACAATAGCTTGGTATAAAAAGCATATCAAAATACCTATATGCACGCATACTTTGATATCAATTGGTTAACGATGTTCAGATTTTTTTTGCAAGATTTCTAATACTCAGAAAAATGAGCAGTTAGTGTGGGGGTTATAGGGTTTAACAATAAACTATTATCTAATCGTGTGGGGTTATAGGGTTTAACAATAAACTATTAACTAATCGTAGTGTGACTTGTGACAGCTGCTGGTTTTCGAGTGTGCGTTTTGCTTGGCTTGTTCGGGTTCAAAAAGTGCCTCACTTGTGTTCCCCTGCGAGTGACATAGAGCTACGCCTAAACCCTAAACCCTAAACCCTACGAGGCCGGAGCTAGAGGTTTGGGGCTTTGGGCTTGAGGTTTAGGATTTAGGGCCTAGAGTTAGCATATTGAGACTTGTTGCATTTCCGGGTTACGATTGAGAGTTGGGAGTTGATGCGATTTTCGGTTGCCCAGAGACTCCAACAGCTTCGGTATATAGTATATAGATTTAGTTTCATCAATAATTCTGCACACCCTGGAAACCCTACCTCAACCCGGAATATCCTACCTTTGTAAGGACTTATACAAGGAAACCATGATAAGTAGCCCTAAAAGGTAGTGGGGTTTTCAGGGTTAAGGAAGACCCTAAACCGTGATCCTTAACGAGGGCGCCCCATTTCAGGTCCCCTGAAGTCTCTCGGTACCGGCAAGGGATCTCACATTCAAGGCTGGAAGCTGTAACCTAACATCAGTACTAAGCGGGTTTAGGTGGGTTGAGGGTTTAGAGTGGTATAAAGTATAAAGATCCCCGTCTCGGACACTGCCAGCCCTTGTAAGGGGTTCGGCTCGTACGCTAGGATATGGCAGCTGCTTGTGACGGGCAAAGTGGAGACAGGCGACGACGAGGAGGACCCTCTCTGGGTCGGCATACCACTAATATTATTACTATCAATATTGGTATTCTTAAAATTATGAAAAATTATTATTGTCAATGCATTTCAAGCTATACCAAAACATACCCAACTCTGGTTGTTGAGGCTCCTAAATCAGATTACTGCCGGGGGGTGTTGCTTGTAAGAACCATCCTACTGCTTGAGGTCGATGTCCTGAAAGCCCTGCTTGTAGACTCGAAAAACCATAGAGTTGAAGGTTTAGGGGTCTAGAGCTTAGGGTTAAGGGCCTTAAGGGTTTAGTAGATCCTAACACCATGCCCTGCTCCCGAAACCGTATACCCCAAGCGTAGCTCGAAGCTTGCAGGGGGGCAAAGGACACCTTGAGGATTGGCGGTGTTTGGGGCTCAGCATTTCGGATGAAGATGTGTGGATTAAAAAAGGTTTCGGGTTAAGGTTTTGGTCCTCTCAGTACCCGCAAATTCGCAAATCTGTTCTCGCATGCACAGCCTCTTGACAAAGCCAGCCTTCGCAGGAGGATTCGTATCTCACCAGTGAGGGGACGGACAGCAGCCGCGAGAAGTGATTCGCAACTCAAGCAGAGGTTGTTCTGATCCACGGGTTCCCTCTGCGAGTGTTGATGAGAGTTCTCCCATTGTTTCGTAAGGGTTCGAGAAGGGCTCGCAACAGAGTTCCAGAATGGGTCTCAAGATTTAATGGTTGATAGATCCGGCAAAGAGACTCACTCTCGGAACAAGCACTGTTGAAGCAAGAGCAAGATATTACCGGTGGAACGGAAAGGTGAGCGCTCACCACAAAGCCTATGTCGTTTGCAAATGCAGGGAAAACCTGATGTTCGTGAGACGGGGCGCTAAGTCACGAGACTTGGCGAGGACTCTGATACCAGCCTTGCAATTTCCCTAAGGGTCCAAGTACCTAATAATCATATACTCTGTTTAATATTGAGCTACTTAACTACTATCCTAAACCCAAGTACCTAATTATTGGGTCCTTTGGACCCTTAGGGTTTGCTTCTGAAATCAAGCGGGCATTCGACCTAGTCCTAGACGCCTAGATGCTACATCATTACACCCTACCCCCTAACCAAAAAACCGTAAACATCCCTAGCCCATGAAGCCCTTGGCCTGGACCGCACAACCCCTAAACCATAAAGGCCCCGACGCTGAACCAAAAGCCCTAATCCTGAGCTATGCAAGCGTTGCCGGGAACCGTACTGTCGTAAGGGCAAGCATGAACCCTAATTGAGCCTAAAACCTTGAACTCTAATCCCTTGATCCTATACCCTAGACCTGAAACCCATATTTCTGGCCCCCTAAACCCTGATCCTAAACCCTGGACCCTAAACCCCTGATCTCTTCGCATGGAGCATGTCGGTTCCGCTCACCTGGGCCTGCGACCAGCGACTCGGGTCGTGAGTAAGAGGTGGTCTTAAACAGAAAAGCAACACAGAAAAGCAACACCATACCTCGGAGTTCCTTGACATAGTAACAGTCGTATACAATCGTGGACCACGAGCCCCGATAAATAAAGGCCAGTATTATTCCTTAGGCCTTCGCGCACCTTAAATTTAGATAGCCCTCCTTCTAATTCTACTTGTTCTAATACATGCACCTGCCCCCCAAAAACGAACGATAGAGGGAGCCTTTCGTTCATAATGCTACAGGGAAGGGTTGTTATTTCTCAGTCTGCATGAGCCCCGCCAATAAACCATGCAAGGCCACCGCCATCATCACGATCCCGTGATTCAACCCACCCCTAAACCCTTAAACCCTGAACCCCATAACCTCTAAACCCCAAACCCTATACCCGGGGCTTGACAGGTTTGGGCGATTCAAGCTTTCACCCCAAGTGTGGAATACCGGGTTTGTGGGTCTCTGCCGATTTGGGGGTTTAGGACACTTAGGGGCTGTGAGTGGGTCTAAAGTGTTGAGGTATGGATGGTGCACATGGCTGTTGGGCTCTTTGGTGCTTCTATGGGGTTCGGTCAGGGTGGTGCTTTCCTTGTTGTCACATGGGCACCTGACCGAGAAGGCCCACACTGGAACAGCTCAAAACCCTACACCCTGCAAAAAGCGCAAACGCCCCTAAACCCTACATCCTAAACCCTAAACCCTAAACCCCTAAACCCTTAAAACCCCCCTAAACCCCTAAGCCTCTGAAGGTTCTGTAAGCGAAGCCTGTTTGAGAATCTTTTGTTGCTGAGGGATGAAGCTTTGGGTCCTGGCAGCATCGTCGCGTCCATGAGTGTCTGCAAAGTACCCTTCTTGGCATTGTTTCTAAATAAAGGTCCCTCTTTCTCTTTGGCTCCAAAAAGACGTCACTCTTGCAAGTAGGATCGTAAACAGGAAGCAAGTTTAGAGATCTTCCGTTTCATGTCTCGTGCTTCAGCTTGGGTTGAGTAGGACTTCTAGCCCCGCACCCGCTTCTTGGGTTGGGGTTTCGGCTAAACCCGACACCTTAAAGCCCTTAAGTTAGGGTTCAATGTATACACACCAAATCTCAAAGCTCTATACCACACTGAGCCAGCGCTGAATATCCTGAGCAGGTTCACCATCATCGTACTTCCGATGGTTTAGTAGGCTGTAGTGGAGATTAACTTGCTATTTTCACCAGCGCTATCATCATTCACAAGTACATTGTCTCGCCGGTATGGCCGCCCATCATGTTTGTAAGTACCGTTGAAGCCGCACTCCAGGTGGCTCGCCTTGACCACCTTGCGCCGGTTGCATGGACGGCACGCTGGTCCAGCAGGCGCCACAGAGGAGCATGTAGTGTTTTGGGCTTCGGCTGTGGAAGTTGGGCGAGTTCATAGAAGCTTATGGAGCGGAAGTCCTGTTGTGAACTCATGGAAAAGCCTTGAGGCTAGAGCTCTGCATCCCCCTGTTGCAGGAGATTCTTCTGCCTGCGCATGTCTCAGAATCATTCAGACTCCACCGAACGCTTGATACCAGGCAGGGGCTTTTCAGATGAACTTGAGTGGTTTGAATCTGGCTTCCTTGTCGTCACCTACGTACTTGCCGCCAGCAGGTGAGCTGACGGTCACATGCGGCACCTGACTCTACTGCTGCAGTTACCTGACTTGCGCACCTCGGTTTAATAAAGCAGTGCAGTCTGCCGCCAGGCTTGGGCTGAGGCACAGCAAGGCTTCTTTCTGCCGAATTTACCGATGCCGCCTGAAGATTTGGGCTCAACAGCAGCTTGTATCGTCCCCACCTCTCCTGCAGCCTCGAGGATGCGCTGCTTGACGTTCCTGGTGGTGCTCCAGGTTNTTCTGCCGAATTTACCGATGCCGCCTGAAGATTTGGGCTCAACAGCAGCTTGTATCGTCCCCACCTCTCCTGCAGCCTCGAGGATGCGCTGCTTGACGTTCCTGGTGGTGCTCCAGGTTCTCAACGGCTCCTGCGCCTATGCAGCAGAGAGCTGTGAGACCGATGAGCTAGCGGCTGTTCAGGTGCTTCGTCGCAGTGAAGATGCAAGACCCCGAAAGCTCATTCGCAAATTCAAGCGTGCCATCTATGAGTGGAGCAAGAAGAAGCACTACTACTACAAGACCACCACGCCTGCTCCTCCTCCGCCTCCGCCGCCCCCGTCTCCTCCCAGCCCAGGCTGCGGGAAGGGTTGCTGCACCTTCAACCGCATCGGATTCTTTCAAGCTTGTCAGCAGCTCAATGCGACATGCGACAACACGACTGAAAGGTTCGAAGTTGATTCAGTGGATGTGACGGAGGACCTGAAAACAGCGGTCTACACTAGCTCGAGGGCGAATGCGGGCATCTACACAGTAGGTTTCGTGGACATCACCGACGCGGCGGTGCCGACACCCCTGGGTACACTCGGATTCGACACTCAGCCCACTGATGTGGCAGTGAAGGGCTTCCTCGCGCTGGTGACCTTCGACAACGGAAGCTTCACAGGTGAGCTGAAAGTTCTGAACGTTACTACCCAAACCGTCCTGCGCACCATCGATCTTGCAGGTCCGGAAGTTTCCGAAAATTAGGGGTACCTTATTTTGGGGTCCTTAAATAAGGATCTTACTATTTAGGCTACGATATTAAGGTCCCCTATTTTCGGAAACCCTAAACCCCTAAAGGTCAGCCCAACTCTGTGGACATCAGCCCGGATGAGACCTGGGCTGCGATTACCATCGAGGACCCTAAACCCTAAACCCGAAACCCTAAACCATAAACCCTAAACCCGGAACCCTACAACAGGAGCCTCCCCCAGGCCTCCTGCAGCGAGTGAACATCTCCGACCCGGATCCTTAGGGGCACTTGGCAACTTAGGGTTCATGGCTCTTCGGGTTTCGGGGTTTAGAGGTTCAGGGCTCTTCGGGTTTCGGGGTTTAGGGGTTTAGGGTTTTGGGTTTAGGGGTTTAGGGTTTCGGGGTTTAGGGGTTTAGGGTTTAGGGGTTTAGGGTTTCTTAGGGGTATAGACTTAGAACTAGTTTTACAGCTTTGGTTATTATACCCCCTTAGAAATAGTTTTTAGTCTTTGGTTGTTATAACTTACTAGCTAACAAAGAGCTAGAACTCTAATTTTGCTAGGGGTCTAATCTAAGCCATTTAGGTAGTTATTCGGTGGGTAGTTTCCCATAAGCCTCCCATACCACTCCTAAAAGGTAAAGGGAGTCTTATGGGAGTACTATGGAAGAAGAACTACCCACCTGTAAGGGGCTTCTATCTAAGTTCAGTAGAGGATCCCAATCCCAGACTCTGGATCCTGAGGCCACCTCAAACCCCAAGCCCTCGATCCAAAACCCTAAACCCTAAACCCTAAAACCCTCAAAAAAAAAACCTAAACCCTAAACCCTAAACCCCTCAAAAAAAAACCTAAACCCTAAACCCTAAACCCCTCAAAAAAAACCTAAACCCTAAACCCCTCAAAAAAAAACCCTAAACCCCCTAAACCCCTAAACCCTAGGATCCCATGGCCTGGACGACGGACGTCATCAACCTAACCGGCCTTCCGGGAGTTTTAGACCCCGAGAACCCAAGGCCTGCGCAGGTGGGTGGTTGTCAAAATTATGGTCCGTTTTTGGGTCCCTAATATGGGGGTTTCCGAAAATAGGGGACCCTAGTAAAGTACCCTAAATAGTAGGATCCTCATTATATATAAGGACCCCAACATAAGGTACCCCTAATTTCGGAAACTCCCATATAGTACGGCACCCAATGTTTAGGGTACCCCAAAAGGGACCATAATATTGACAACCATCTAGGTGAACATCCGTTCGGACAATGTTGCTGTGGTCACGCTGCAGGAGACTGGGGATCTATAAGGGCTCCTATAAGGGATCTAGAAGGGTACCTTTAAGAGTTTAGGATTTAAGTTACCATAGTAGGGATCTAAAGTAAATAATATGGTTTCTGTATTATGATTACTTAAATTACCTTCCTTCGCCAGAACCCAGGAGAACAATGCCCTCGTCTTGGTGAACCTGACGAACGCCTCGGTGATCTCCAGCTTCTCGGCTGGCACCACGAATATTACCGACATTGACATCTTCGAGGACCGGCGAATCATCTTGAACTCAACCCTGACGAACGTCACCAGGGACCCCGATGGTGTGGTCTGGTTGGGCAAGAAGTCGGAGTTCTTCGCCACCGCGGACGAGGGAGTCACTGAAGCAGGAGGCAGTCGCTCCTTTTCGGTCTTCAATGAGGACGGCGAGGTTGCCTTCACCTCAGGACACGAGGGTTGGGAAAAAACGCAGTTGAAGCTCAAAGATAAGAGTGTTCAAGCATCGTTCTCAAAGCCAGCGCTCCAACGAGTATATGTACTGTTTAATGCTTCACATCGGTGACAGTAGAACGTGAAACTTCCCTCCATACCTCCGAGATCTCTGGCCGGTAGTTAAACACGCTTGAACGCACGAGGTTAAGGGTTTTGCTTGGTTAAAGTTTAAAGTTTTTGGGACTTGTGCGGCTTGGAGCTTGCAGATTATCAGGTGTGTTAACATCCAGTACCTTCACCTTTGCATTGATGTCTCGCTAACCTACCCTAAACCCTAAACCTTAAACCCTAGACTCTCAACCCCAATCTGTAGCCACAGGCAATCCCTCCGAGAGGCAAGCCTTGGTCCTTACCCAGACCCCCCAACTACCCTCTTTCACACCCCAAATACCTTCTATTCAAGACCAGAAGGGCTCTACTACAGGGTACTTGGGGTGTCCGGGTAAATGGCTCCCGGTCTCGAGGGTTCGGGTTTTGGCTCCAGGGTTGGGGGGTCTTGGAGGCTTTGGGTTTAAGGTCTGGGATTTCGGGCATCGAGGTTCTGGCTTTCTGTGTGGAGGTCGTCTTGCTGTAATGTTGTTGAAGCACAGGCTTCGAAAAAGGTGTGCTGAATATACTTGTGTAAACACGGGCTTGCAGAGTAAAAGCCGTAAAGATGTTTGGGCCCAACCCCCTGACGAACCTGCAGGAAACTTGCTTGAGCTCCTGGCTGTAAGGCTCGGACACTACCCCGATGAGCGCTCTGAGAACAGAGGCATCGAGCCAGAGAACCTGGCATATGGGCAGTTCCAGAACTGTGAGATGCTCTTCGTCCAGTCCGAGAGGGCGAGCCTGACCTATGTCTTCGAGGTTTCGAACGCCAGCGACCCCAGCTATCTACAGGCGCTGCCATCAATCAGGACCCCAGAGAAGGGGAGGGTTGTCCCACGCAGGAATCTGTACATTACAGCCTCTGAAGCTTCGAACCTCGACCTGGATATCCGATCCGGTCTGAACATCTACCAGTGCCAGTCGCTAGGCCACATTACTTTGGTAGGGCTTTTGCAGGGTCTTTAGAGGATTTCTACAGGGTCGATTCCAGAGTATTGCATGGGAACTAAGGTCAACTCAATATCCATTCCTGGAGTCCGCAAACGTCAATGGCCTGCCCATTCCTTGGGGATCTATTGCGGGACTGACAGGAGAGGGCAACGACACTCTCTGGGCTGTGGAAGGCGCGTTCTTTGCTGAGCCGCAAATCCTCAGCATCCAAAGTACCAGGCACCCCCCAAGGATCAACAGAGCCATCAGCATCACCTATCCGAACGGCACCTTCTTGCAGAACCTGAACATTTCCGGAATCGACATCAACGACGAGGGCTTTGTNATCCAAAGTACCAGGCACCCCCCAAGGATCAACAGAGCCATCAGCATCACCTATCCGAACGGCACCTTCTTGCAGAACCTGAACATTTCCGGAATCGACATCAACGACGAGGGCTTTGTGATCGTCGACCAGACGACGGACAGCCTCCTGCTCCTCAACAACAACGGTGTCCTCCAAGACTCTTTCGCAATCAACGGCAGCGACTCTCCCTCCGGCGTGGCATATGACCCAGATGTCGGCTANGTCGACCAGACGACGGACAGCCTCCTGCTCCTCAACAACAACGGTGTCCTCCAAGACTCTTTCGCAATCAACGGCAGCGACTCTCCCTCCGGCGTGGCATATGACCCAGATGTCGGCTACGTGGTCACGACGTATGGGGGCACGGTGTTGGTGTGCAACTTGACGACACCCGTCTGCGGCGAGAAGACCTTCACTTATCCCCTGGATGCTCCGGAGTCGCAGGACGGTGGGGTGGTGGCGCTGCGTGACATTGCAGCGCTTGGCGATGGCCACTTCTTGTTCCTGGAGACGGACGGCCAGGGCGGCTTCGACGCAGCCGTGCGACGCATTTACAAGGCCGAACTACCAGAAGGTAATGAGACGACGATCGAGAAGACCTTGGTGGAAGACTTCTTGCTGGAACTTCAGGACTGGAGCCTAAACCTATCTTGCAGCACGGACCCCAAACCTCAAACCCTAAAAGCCTCAGCCTTAAAGCGGACTTGCTGGAACTGCAGGACTTGAGGGGGCCAGTGCTGCAACGTTTCGACAGCCTGGCTGTGACCGGGGACTTGGAAGAGCCATACATGGACAAGCTCACGCTGTGGGTCGTTAACGACAACGGTGGGACCGACGACACCAACGGTGAGACACAGCTGCTGCCTCTGATCCAGCACTTCTATCAGTGAGTGTGCTTCTGCCGGCCAAGTAGTCATAGTTTTCTGTGTTCCATTGCAGAAGTCATCTTAAACCAGGGAGTGTCATCGAAGACCCGGTATGGGCCTAGGAGTAGATATGACACAGTGCCGGCAGACAGCCTGAAGTCGCACTCCACAAGACAGTGCAGCACCCCGCTAGGTACGTCTAGCACAGTTTGGAAGTACGGTCTACAATGACTTGAAGTGAGTTGAGTTTTGCATGCGTCCACTTCATACGCAAGACAGGACGCAGTTGAGAACGCAAAGGTGTGATGCTGTATCTGAAACGGAAAATGAGCGGAGCATTAGTGCCTGTGTTTTTTCGCGCCTAGCAGAAGGCGAAGATGAGGCAACGCAGTTTGATCAGGGGGCGGTGTGGGCCACTCCAGTATGGCAACAACGCCTTGGTCGAATCTGTGTCTGCCTGAGCCAACCTCATGTCTTACCCTCGAGCTGCAGCTACCTAAATCGTAGATTGCTGGTTTTATGTTATGAGCCCGGAACCCTAAACCCCAAACCCCTAAAACCCTAAACCTAAACCCCCTAAGTCCCCAAAGCCTAAGACCCCGAAAACCCTCAATCAGGCATCTTCGCATCTCGGCATGGAGGAGAGCACCTGGAGCCCCGGCTGCCCGTGTAACTGTCGGTTTCGGGCTTAGGGTGGTTTACGGTTTAGGGTGGTTTAGGGTTTAGGGGGGTTTAGGGTTTAGGGTGGTTTACGGTTTAGGGTGGTTTAGGGTTTAGGGTTTAGAGTGGTTTACGGTTTAGGGTGGTTTAGGGTTTAATTAGGGTTTAGGGGGGTTTAGGGTTTAGGGTTTAGGGTCGTTTACGGTTTAGGGTGGTTTAGGGTTTAAGGTTTAGGGTGGTTTACGGTTTAGGGTGGTTTAGGGGGGTTTAGGGTTTAGGGTTTGGGTGGTAGGGTGGTTTACGGTTGCCCTACGAAGTCCAGAATCGTTTCTCCCTGAGCCCCTTCGCTTTGAGCACTCAGACCCTTGGAACAGTCAAGCTGCTGAGAACACATTGAAATTAGTATATCATGCAGTATATTCTACAATTCTACAGTATATACTACTGTATACCCTACATATTTAATATGTATATGGAACTGGAATTATTTGGGGATGTTTTTGTTTTTGTTGGGGATTTGTTTTTGTTTTTGTGCTTGTTGCTTTCCTCTGCTTTTCTGCTTTCCTCGGCTTTTGTGCTTCTCTGTTTTTCTGCTTCTCTGCTTTTCTGCGTCTTTGCTTTTCTGCTTTTCCGCTTCACTTGCTTCTCTGCTTTTCTACTTCTCCGATTGTCTGCTTCGCTTTTTTATTTTTTTAAGTTTTTGCTTGCAGCTCTTCCCTGCTTTAGTATATTTTTGTTTTTTTTGTTTATTTTGTGCGTTGCTTTCCTCTGCTTTTCTGCTTCTCTGCTTTTCCGCTTTTCCGCTTCTCTTGCTTTTCTGCTTCCCTCAATGTCTGCTTCGCTTTTCTCTTTTTAAGTTTTCGCTTGCTGCTCTTCCCTGCTTTGATTGCTTGTTGTTTTTCTCTTGTTGATTGCATTCCTCTGCCTTTGCTTTCCTTTTGCTTTTCAGCTTTTGTGCTTCTCTGCTTCTCCGCTGCTCTGCTTTAACGCTTTGCTTTTGCATTATTACTATTACGATTATTAAAACAATAAAGATATCTTCTCCACCACGCAACAGGAAATCCCTTGCGAAATCGCCTTCGAAGCCCTCTTCGAAGGGGCCCCCTCGTTGCAAATGGAGAACACCCCCGCTCTTTTAAGCCGTGAAGAAATGAATAAACACGTCTTCTCCAACACGCAAGAAGGAGAAAGCCAGACGAAAACGCTTCAGGGGGTTGAACGCGAAGAAATAAATACTCATGAGTGAAACGTCTTCACCGACAGACAAGAAGGCGAAAGCCAAACGTATTCGCTGGGGAGTAAAAAAGCATGAGAACAAAGTAAAGCGAAAGAGAGTCTCCTTTGTAAAACGAATAAATGAGTAAAAGCTTCTTCTCCAGCACACAAGATGGAGAAGCCACACGGAATCGCTTTAGGGGGTAAAAGCGAAGAAAACAAAGTCATTAAGGGAAGGTTTGCAGATCGGGAGGGGGGTGGTTGCGCCCCCCCCAACCCCCCCCCCCTTTTTCTGAACTGCACAATTTGCTGCTTTCTCTCTCCCCCTTACCCCCCCCCGCTTTTCTGAACTTCTGAACTGCAGACCCTGCTGCTTTCTTTCCGCTCTACTACCGTTAGGGTAGTAGCAAAAGCAACAACAACAACGACAAAGCCAGTGACACAACAACAACAGCAGCAGCAACAACAACGACGACAACGACAATAGTAACAATAGCAACAACAAGAACAAAAATAATACTAGTAATGATAAGAAGAATACGAACGACAACAACAACAACAACGGCTTAAGAATAACGAGAACAGCAACAACAACCACAACGACAACAATAGCAACAGCAACAGTAATAATAGCAATAAACATAATAGTAACAAAAATAAATAAATAGTACAATACTCCAACAACAATAATACATAATCATAAAAATAGTAATAAGGCTAGCAGCAACCACAAGAAGAACAAAACCAGTCTCAACAACAACAGCAACAACCACAACCAAGGTAATGTCGGTTTTTCTCAAGACAACAACAACAACCAAACGTAGGTTTTCGTTAGGAAACGTGGGAAATGGCACGAAATCCGTCCAAAATGTAAGGAAAACTGTCGTTTCCATAGGAAAACCCAGGTAACGTACGTTTTCCTTGAGGTAACGTACGTTTTCCTAAGGAAAACCTATATAGGGGGAATGGCACCAAATCCGTCAAAAATGTAAGGGAATTAGTGCTTCCCTAGGAAAAATCCACCCTCCTCCCTCCCTCCGTCCCTCCCGCCTGTCCCCTCAGACCAAGCCAACGCACAAAAACAAAAAAAAATCACCAAAAAAAAAAAATCCTCAAATAATTTCGGACCCTATGTATATATGTGTAGCATTTTCTTTGGATTCCAACTGCACTGTCGTCCGAGAATCCTTCGGAACAATCGTTCGGCCCGAAACAGAGCTGCTGCCCGAACTGCGCTGTTGAGAGCACCTTTCTGCATTGTCCCACATCCACGAATCTCTGAACCGTAAAACCCTCAATTCTTACACTAATCCCTAAACCTTAAACCCCAAAAATCTAAACCTAATTAACCCTCAGTTCTTACACCCTGAAGCCCCCAAAAACGTTGCACTGTTCTTGTCGGTCGCAGACTTCTTCCTAGTCGCATAGAAAGAATCGATGGTACTGTCGTTTGAGTTGGACCCGAGGCTGATGAACCTACAGAGCTAGATAACTAGATATGTAAGCGGATGAAGGATCATACCTGTAAGTCTAGTGAATCGGAAACTGCGGCGAACAGGCATGCTCCTTCACATCCCCCTGTGCGGAGCCGGTGCGCCCGCGCAGCCCTTTCGACGCATCCTCGGCAGCGCTCATGCGAAGCCCTCTTCGGCGGAGGATGCTGCTTGCATCTTCGACGAGGCACGGATCGAGATTTTCCTTGGAGCTGACAACTCGAAGTTGCATGCGATGCTATGTTTCATGGGTCCTGAAGTTTGAAATTTTTGACCTAAACCTCAGCCCTTCACCCTGAGCCCCTAAAGCCCCAATCCCTGAAACCTAATCGCAGATGCCCTGTGCGGCCAATCCCATGGCAGACTTCATGAACCCGGTCGATGCCAGGAGGCAGCGTGGGCTTTCTCTTGAGATCTCAAACGGCACATCTGCATCTTACCCCTTCCCATACAGCATCTTCGGGGCTTGTCTATTGATTTGATTTTAGGTTGATGTTTTATGTCGTATCTCCTTTGCATTGACTCATATCCTTGACTGAGCCTACCGTCTCAAGTTGTGGACTTGTGGACAACCTTAAACCCGAAACCTAAACCCAAACGCAACAGGTCCTTTGGACCATGGCGTGCTGGCAGCAAGACGAACTTGACTCCAGGCATCTGCAGGCTATCAGGACCAGAAAGGAAGTCGACTGCCGGGTTTCGGGTTGTAACTCACTACTACTACTACTACTACTGCTACTAAAAATACTACTACTACTACTACTACTACTACTCCTCCTCCTGCTGCTGCTGCTGCTGCTGCTCCTGCTCCTGCTCCTGCTCCTGCTCCTGCTCCTGCTCCTGCTCCTGCTACTGCTACTGCTACTGCTACTGCTACTAGTGCTACTAGTGCTACTAGTCCTACTAGTACTACTAGTACTACTAGTACTACTAGTACTACTAGTACTACTAGTACTACTACTACTACTATTACTACTGCTACTACTACTCCCTCTCCTGCTGCTGCGGCTGCTGCTGCTGCAGCATTCGTGCTGGTGCCTTTTTAGAATCCTTCATGTCAGTCCTGGAGTCCTACACACGAAGTGACCGAGTCCTACACACGAAGTGTCCACTTCATAATGAGTTAGGTGTTCAAGTGCTTCGATGCAACCATTCTCCCCGAACCCTGAGCCGGCCGAATTTCAAACCCTACACACACGTGTTCTTAAACCCTAGGCCTTCAACCTGCAATCCTGTACTTGCCCCTAGCATCCTGCTTGGACGATGGTCCCTGGGCTTGAAAGCAGGCAGACTCTGCCGCCTTTGGCTCAGCTCGAAAGAGAGGAAAGGTAGCTGCGAGTCTTTGCGTTCGTGTCAACGCATCCAGAGGATGTCGCTGCAGCAGCTTCTGAGCAAGTGCATGGCCTGTGCTGGAATGGCGACATGCTTGTTACTGTTGTGGCTGGCAGTACCTGGGTATTGAGAGAAGGGAACAAAGTAGTGGTCGCCGACCTTTCAGTATTCAGTTAGTCAACGTCGCCACCTTTTGGAGTTTCCAGATTTAGGCCTTAGCTGAATCTAGAGTTGAAGTGACAGAAACTGACGGGTCGTTGGCGTTGGGGGAGCACTCACAGCAATAGAAGCTTCGTGCTAGCAGAGACCGTCGTCCCAGTCGGAACTGCACTAGCCCAATGACCAAAGCCGCACAGACACACACACACACACACTCACACACACACACACGGAGAGCAACGATCCACTTAGAACCTAGCGTACGCAGAGTGTCAAGGCTGCTAAACCCCAGACCCCAAGCCCCAAAATCCTGGACCGTACAGTCCAAGCCCGAAGGCCCCGAAATCTAAGCCACTGAGCGGCGCTAAACCCTACAACTCTTGCAAAGTCTGCTGAGAAAAAAGTTCTAAAGACTGCGGCTTTCCCATGCAGATCAGGCGTATCTTACAGCGCAGCTATAGTCAATGCCCTTCGCGGTGATATGCTCTGGGTGTTGTTTACGGTCTTGGCACGGGCGGTTTGGTGTGTGCGCGGTTGATTTAGAATTGAGAGTTTTAACGATCACAGGTTTAGTGGTTAGGGTCTCAGAAGTTAAGGTTAAGTTATGCAGGGTCAGCGGACGTAGCAAGTGACTTGTGAGTGGGGATTTTTATTTCCTTACTGAAGAATGATGCCTATGCAGCACTCTACTTCTGCCTTGCTTCTCGGATGTTCAGAGGAGCCAGGCCTAAATCCTAAACCCTAAACCAAAACCCTCCCAGGCTTTAGGATTTAGGGAAGCCTTCGCAGTACCGCGCAGCCGAGGACGTGTGGCCTGGGGCCTTGGAAGGTCTGTGCAACCTGATATGGGCGGCACGGGTGAAGGACTAGCCGACGCCTTTACAGTTTAGGGTTTAGGATGTTGGGGTTTAGGGTTTAGGGTCTGTTGCAGAGAAATTGAGAAATTTTGCGAAGGCTTTACAAGGGTTCTGTTAACGGTGCCATAGGGGTTCTGTACTAAGAGTACCATAATGCGGGTCTTGTAACGTTTTAAGGAGACTCGGATTTGGGGGGTTTAGGTCTCTGGCTAGGGTAAGGGTTGTTGAGGGATTCTGTTCTAGGTTGTGGTACTTTTAGGCATTTTGGAAGTCCTTGCTTGAAGAAGCTTAGGTCATGTTTCCCAGCGACCCCAAAACCAGTTGATTTGAGGAACCCCGCACCCACTGATTTGAGGAATATCATCTCGCAAGCTCATGTGTTCTGGATCCTTAGATTTAGATACTTGATGGCTACTTCTGGGTTCGGATGACCTATACGTACCCTGCCCCGGACCAGCGTTCATGGGTCCGTTGTCAGAGCCCCTTTGTTTTTCGGGTCTGAATAATTAGTAGCTGGTCAGAACATCCCCTTAGTTTCCAATATACGTAGACTGCAACGCGTAAGGCCCTTTATTCAACCCTGTACAGCCGGTAGAAAGCTCTTAAACAACCACAAACAACCTTGTTGTAATCATGAAGGCCCCTATATAGATTTTTTTTGGCAGCAGGAGTGGCTTCCAACTCCTGATGTCCTCTCTTCCGCCGTGAGCGCCTGCAAGGTGGCTTCCACTTGCTGTCACGTTTGCTGAGTCGCGCTTTGGGACTACAATCTTGAAGCTCAGACCCTAAACCCCTAGGCCCTAGCCTCATGCGAAGCAGGGTTTTTATCCAAGGCGTTTTGGTGTTTACAGGGCTCCAGAGGAGTTTGGTGAATGTATACTTACGGGCTGTAGAAGGGGGAACACTTATGATTTCAGGCTTGAAGGGGAAGCAGTGACTATTTATTCCGGTCCCCTTTACCGGGCCATGATTGCGAGTCATTCCGAACCCCATTATTGTCATTCTTGCAGGACACGCTGACCTCGATCTTGACTTGGCTGATGGACGTCTTCGGGTACTTCACAGTCCCTGAGATTAATGGCGAGGCTGTGACAGCCTTCTTCATGCAGGTGAACATCTCTCCGATCTCCGTGCGGGCCCAAGATCTGGGTTTAGGATTTCATATTTAGCGTTGATGGAAACCCTTGCGTTACCCACAATACGGCTTCAATCCGGAATTTGCCGCAATTCCCAAAGCTTGACCGGTCTTACCCATGCCATCCTGCCACGAATGATAAACTTTGACTTGAGCTTTCGTTGTCGAAGTGCCGCAAAGCTGTCTGGAATTGAGGTGGCAGGCGCAGCTTCAGTCTCGCAACAAGAAACTCGAAGAATCTACGCAGAATGCAAGGTCGCCAAGCTCTGGCCCCAATTCTTCCCTAAACCCTAAACCCTAAACCCCAAACCTGCCGTCGTTAGCTTTTGCCTTTCGGCTCGCTCCGGCCCTGTCAGGGGCCCTTGCAGCTCAAGCAGAGCCTGAACTCCCTGAGTAGAGTTTATGGGGTTTAGGGTTTGTAGGGGCCTTAGAGGGTTCATAGGGTTTATACGGTGTAGGGTTTAGGGTTTATAGGGAGTAGGGTTTAGGGTATGGTGTGGTAGCTACGGCCTATCTTGCCATGGTCACCGGTTACTATTATCATGCATGCTTTCACGCTTGTTTCGGTATCATTTGTGCTCTGCCGCAGTCCGACCAGTCTCACTACTATCTTGGTACATGAGTTCTCTTGAGCAGCTGTAGAAAGGAAGGCGTTGCATCTCCTCCAAAAAGTAAGCCCCTTGACAAGAGCCGCCGTAACCCTCTGCGAAGACCCGCATGAAACTCTGCGAAAACATTACACTGCTTGTTACATGCGCATTGCGAAATCTGCGCTGCTCCGACCTACAAGAGGCCAGTGAAGTCCTTGCAAAACCACCCTAAACCCTAAACCCTAAAGCCCTAAACCCACTTAACCCCGCTCCTTCCAGCCGAAGCCTAGGCGCTGCTGATTCTCCTTGCTTTCCTTGCATTCTCGGCGGCGATTGCGATTTTCTTCAGGTGCGGTAGAGGGACGGTAGCGAGTTTAGGGCTAAGGGATGTTTAGGAAGTTTAGGGTTACGGTTAGTATTTAGTATTTGGGTCTTTTCTGGGAGGTTCTAGATTAGGGGGTTGTTGTTTCGATTTAAGGTTTTGACGCGGGAATTGGAGGATGTGGGGGTTTAGTTGAATTAGGGACCTTGTTATGGCGGTAATGCTAGTGCAAAGGGAGGCTCTAGAGTTCAGGGCTGTGGCTTTGGGATGCGGATTGCAATGTTGATCAAGTCGTCGTTGCTCCAGATATGGGAGGTTTGCTCATATTGCAAACTGCTACTGCTACTGCTGCTGCTCATTACTTCTACTGCGACGACGCCTACTGCTACACGTACTCCAACTCCTACTACTTCCACTCCGACTCTCGAACGCTGATGAGGAGAACTCTATGCCCCAATCTGCGGTTGAGCAGTTCAAGGCTTAGCTTGATTGAGCCAGGCGCCGTTCCCGGGGACAAGGCGAGGTGACGGCATCTTGTCACATGTTTTGGGGTCTAGTATTGCGGCCTCAACAATTGCCGATACTATTTCGGGGGGTTCCTTATTATAATTATAGCATAATGGGCCCCTATATTAGGGTATCGAGATTTACCCTCAACCCTGACGTAGACAAAGCGATGCTGGGTAAAGATGGTCGATGTCTTAAAGCCTCCCTTGTCATTGGGCTTCTTCTGAGAAGGCTCCATGATTTGCATGTGGTTGGGTGCATCTGCTTTCAAGATGACAGTGAGTCTGGCGAGAATCCAGGCAGTGACGCGTGAGCTCCTAAATCGTGCTGAAGCTAACTCGGACCTTAGACGCGGCAATGAAAGGAGCAAGCAAACTTGGAGGGACTGCAAATGCTAGGCTTAGGGTTTAGGGTTTAGTCTTCACACCGAAACCCTACGTCGTGCACATGAGGCTTACGATGCTGTCCTTGCCTTCGACTCGCTGGCGCAATTCTTGGCAACGGGAGAAATCAAGCTGCTTCAGTTTGCAGCCTCCAAGCGGCCCGATTCAAGAACGTTTAAGGGTCTCGGGTTTGGGCGCCGTTATGTAGGGCTTTTTGCGTTCAGGGATACAGGGTATTGGGTTTAGCGGCTAGGCTTCCTGGGTTTAGGATTTAGATCTTCGGGATTCAGGGTTTGCTACTAGAGCCGGACATCGTGTCTTCTCCTTGCAAAACCTCGGCTGTCCTATCTTGCCAGGTTTGAAGCAATGCAGGAGCAGCGGGTGCGCATCGTCGCCGTGGTGGGGCTGTTCGACAAGGGCAAGACTTGGCTGACGAACAAGCTCTTCGGGAAGAACCTCCCAAGTGGAAAGCTCTTCACGACCAGGGGCCTGAGCTTCCTCTGGGCTCCTTGCCTTCAGGGCTCCCGGGGTTCCTAAACCCCAACCCCAAAACCCCCCAGCCCCTAAACCCCCAACCCCTCAACCCCTAAACCCCTAAACCCCTAAACCCCAACCCCTATAAAGGTTTGGCATTGGAGGTTTAGGTTTATGTTAGGGGTTGCTTGTTTTTGGTATGAGGGAAAAGCTTCTTCTGCAAGTGGGCACACGTCCAAAGACTATCCTCTTGCTCGTTGTTTTCATATCCTGGCCGAATTTAGTGCAAAAGAAGCCCTAAACCCCGATTACCCTATAACGCTAAAAAACCCTACAACCTGAAACCCTAAACCCGTCTAAACATTAAACCATGAAGTGCTGGACACAAAGCTTAAACCAAAGTATCCACCTAAACCCATACAATATAATTTAGTTATACTATAATTTAATATAATATAATATAATAATAAAATAATGAAATATAAACCATTATTACTATTACCAAATCCGAAAACGTGAATTCAACTGGAAAAGAGCCACAGAAAAGCAGTGAAGTCTGCAGAGACCTAGGTTCCGGAGCGCCGGATGCTTGTGCTGGACAGTCCTGGCGTACAAGGAACCGTGTCTTACAAGTCCCGAGACTGGGTTCTTGTTCAGTATCTTTAATCTGAGTGAGGACCTTATATCGGTTCGAAAGTTGGTTTGGGAGCGGTGTTCTGAGGGCAAGTTTATTTTGTATACCTTCTATGTCCCCAACTGTTTTAATTTTAAGTCCATGGCATTCTGCAAGTTTCATTGCAAGAACCGAGGAGACGTGGATGCAATTCTCGACGCGCGGACAACCGAGTCGATGATGTTCGACATGATCTCCAGGATTTCCCACCACCTAATCTTGGTGGTGAACGACAACACCTGGCTGGAGCAGGAATATGCAGCCATGCTCTTGCGGGTCTTCGGGGAGGGGCTGATCGTGGTGCACAACATGCGGATGACTTCGTGCGCACAAGAGGCCCAAGAGCTTTTCGCCCGCCAGATCACCCAATGCTACGAAGGTGGGGCGTCCCATATGGGAAACTTGCTCTTCACTGCTGAGTTGGGGGAGTCGGCTTCCCCTGTCCATCATGTCGGTCTGTGTCAAGAGAACACCAAAGCAGGAAAGCTCTTCAACAAGAAGAACTGTGACTACTTGATGCAGCAGCTGGAGCACCGCCACACTTTGGGCTCGAAGGTCGTTCTCGCGAAAATGCTGGAAGCAGAGTTCACCAGGTTAGTCCCAAAGTTCTTCCTGGTTGAGACCGCACCCGAGCTCGACAAGGGCGTGCAGGAGCCTCAAAAGCAGCCTAAGCCTAAGCCGTAAACTGTAAACACTGACAGCCATAGATGCCTAAGTACCCCTCTCAGAGTTCTCAACCTTAAATCCTGAACCCTAAACCCCAAAACCCCTAAACCCCTATACCCTCCAAACCTGAAATGCTTGCAGGAGCTGCGGGTCGAGTATGATGAGTACCCTGCAGCGCTTTGCAAAGAGCCTGAGGCAGAAGGCGACTACGTGGTCCGGGGCGTGACTGGGTACTAACCCAGAGGGTCCATATATACTACCATTATGGAATTAGGTCTCAAAATTCGGGGACCTAATTCCCTAATAGTAGTTAGTAGTATATCTGGCCCTCTTGATAAGAGAAGCTAGTGTTGTTGCGACATTCTGCAGGGTCTTCATGTGGGTCAAATGGGCTACAGCAGGTTTACATAGGGTTTTTGTTGAGGAGCTTAGTTCAAGATACCATGCCCGGGAGATACAGCACACTTATTCTGGCCCCTCAGCTTGAGTTCCCGCGAACTCGGAACCCAACTCTCAAAACCTATGAAGCCTAAATCAAGTTCCCTGACCAGAACCAAGGTGATGAAGCTGGTGTCACCACGGCAAGATGCTCAAATCACCATGAAGAAACAAGGTGCGATCTCGCCCCAAATCCGAAACCGAAGCAAACAGGTCGAAACCCTAAACCCAAAGATGCTAAGCCCAAACTGCCGTATGCCAAAAGCTCCTGGGCCCTGAGTCATGAACTGCCCGAAACTACCCTACACCCCCCGTGAAAAAGGAAGCCTATGGAACCCTTTGAAGGAATCCTGTAGAAAGCTTGAAGGAACCCTTGAAAGGGTTTAGGGTTTAGGGTTTAACGTTTTCAGGAACCCTAAAGGCGTGATCTCGCGACTCGGGGAGATCATCGCACACGACATCAGCTTCGAGCCCTGCGCAAACGTCTTCGACCAACGGGTTGAGGTTCGCGGTTTCAGGGGCTTCAGGGCCTGGGGTGCTAAGGTTTTAGGGTTTAGGGTTTTAGGGCTTTAGGGTTTAAGATTTTGGGGTTTAGGGCTTTAGGGCTGAGGGCTTCAGGGTTTCGGGGTGTAGGGTTTTTGGGTTTTAGGTTATGTGAAGGGTTCAGGACATCCCAAACCCTAAGCACTTGAAATCGCTAAACCCCAATCCCCTTTAAACCCATTTAAAGCCCTAAAACCCTAAGGGATTTAATTTAAGTTACCATAATGTGCAAACCAGATTGTTTACGATAGATCCCTATTATGGTAGCTTAAACCCTAAACCCTTAGAGCTACCCTTATAGATCCCTTAAGGAGCCCTTATAGATCCCCACTATGGTGACTTAAGATCCCTTAAGGAGCCCCTATAGATCCCCATTCTGGTAACTTAAACGGAATTCCTTAACAAGAACCCAGTCAAGCCGAAATGCCAAACCCTCAACTAGGATATTAAGGATTAGCATTAGGGTTTAGGGCTTTAAATGGGTTTAAAGATTGATGATGGGCGCCCCATGGAGGCGAATTCCTTCCAGCAGTTAGTGCCCGATTTCTCAGCGCTAGAAGCTCAAAACCCCCGGCTCCTGAAAGAAGCGAGGCTTGAGGGTTCCTTAAAGGGTTCTATAAAGGATCCTTCAAGGGTTCTAGAAGGGATCTTTAGCGGTTTTGGGTCTAAGCAAGCTCCTGAAAGATGCAAAATTGGCTTCCTGAGTAGTACCCTTACGCCCCTTTATATTCTAGGGCCCTATTAAAAATCCGGATGGTAGGAAAAGGATACCCTTATTATAATGGTGCCACTCAGAAACCTAGAAAACATGCAACAAGGGTTACTGGAAGGCTAATCGTATTGCAATGGCTGCTATAAGGGCAATAGGACTATTATAATAAGGGCTTACCATGGATTACTATACGGGCGAATGAATATAGATATTTCATGGGTTGCTTTGTTATGCTGTGCTTTAAAGAGACGTGAACTTACCCTGTAGAATGGTAGGATACTGTCTTCGTGGCTCTTTGAATGTGGAACTGTTACTGGCTGGGCAAGAGATTTCTTTCCTTTGTAGAGCCCCAAAGCTCCAGCAGCGTAGAAACCAGATAGCCAAGCCCTATATAGGCCCTATATCCTATAGAACATCAAGATTTCTTGCTTTTGGCAGAACTCCTAAGTCTCATCCCCTGAACACTGTCCCCTATGAAGCCCGATGCGCAGATTCCTTCAACGCACCGTTCGGAGCCCCAAATTCCCCCAACCCTAAACCGTTGCTGAACAGATCTGCTTCGACGGCAGCCCTGTGACCCGTAAAATAATGATAAGTACCTTCTATGGCCCCATGTGGAACCCTAAACCCTAAACCCTAAACCCCTAAGCCCTAAACCCCTAAACCCCTGAACCCTAAACCCTAAACCCTAAACCCTAAACCCTAACCCTCAAGCCCCAACGCCGAATTCGAAGAAGCACCATGGAACGATCTTTGTCTTTTGAGAGAAGCTGTCAGGATGGCACGGAAAGGCTCATCCAGATAGAATGCCCCGGCGTGAGCGAGGAGGACATCGAGTGGGAGGAGCCCCAAGTTGCTTCCTTAGGGCTTCAGGGTTAAGGGCCGTAGCGTTTCAGGGTGGTTTTAGGGTTTTAGGGTTTTTTGGTTAGGGTTTACGGGATGTTATTCTGTGTTTTGTGATAATTGGGCTGTTGTTTGTGGTGTTGCTGGCTGCTGCGTGGGTTTCTTTCTCGGAGAGTATTGGGTTCTATACTTGACAGGGGTTTGATGCGTGTTGTAAGGGTTCTACATGGGTAGTTGTCAAAATTATGGTCCCTTTTTGGGTACCCTAAATAATAGGTGCCGTATTATAATAGGGACCCAAAAAGGAACCATAATTTTGACAACCACCCATATAGATCCCTTATAGTAACCCTTATAATGCCTCTTTAAAGGAACCCTATTCTAATTATTTCTGTCTGGTTCTGAGCAGGGAATGGGGGATTTAGGGCCAAGGGTTTTGTGCGTCAGGACTTCGGGCTTCGATTTCGCGGATGCTGCTACTTCTACCCTCGTTCTTGAGAAGTTATGTGGGGGGTTTCCGAAAATAGGGGACCCTAAGATAGTACCCTAAATAGTAAGGTCCTTATTAATATAAGGACCCCAAAATACGGTACCCCTAATTTTCGGAAACTCCCATGTGGCATTGAAGTGGTTTGGAAGGGCACGTCGGAGTTGTCGGCATGTCCCCCGCGCCACAAGTAGCCAATATTTGAGGTTGATCTCCCGGGATCCCATACTGCGACACTCCTGATCTCTGTTGGCAGGAGCTCAGCAATGGTGTGAAAGTCACCATCAAAAAGGAGAAGCGTATTGATGAAGCCGTTGTTCAGCCTGTGCAGCCCATCATGCAGAGTCTTGGCTAACCTCAAAGTCGACCAGGGTTTACCTACCTTTGGTTAGTAGGGAATGGAAGAATGGTAGTAATAGTAGTTATAATTGTACCCCATTCCTTCATTCCCTACTAACCAAAGGTAAGCTTAGGGTGTAGGGCCTAGAGTGTTTAAATCCGACAAACCTTGCAGTCCGGTTTGGGGCTTGGGGTCACGCCCCTCAAGACTCTATGAGACCGTGTGAAGGCCAGAGAAAACCTCGAAGCATGCAAAATCTTCGAGCCCATTCAAAATCCATAAGACTCATCTCTGGGCCTCTTCAATCCAATCCTGCCCCTCGAAGACCGTGTGCCCCAATCCCTACTGCAAGCTGAAACCTTCTAGGGTTCAAAAAGACCCAAAGGCCTTAGCTATGAAGTAGGGTAGTCTATAGCATGGTCGCTCAGCCCAAAACCCCTAATACTATGGTCCACCAAGACCCAACCCTAAAACCCTAAACCCTATAGCTCCGAGCCCGAAAAGGAACCATGGGACCTGGGTGCGCAACTTCGTCTTTGATCACAACGATGGGCGCTTCGAACTGCGTGGTCCGCAGGCTCATACCGTGCTAAAATTGCCATGCTACATTCTTGTAATTTATACTATACAACCATATAGTACACTATACAATAGTATACTATATCAATACTATACTATACCACACTATACCATTATACGCCATACTGTACTGTACTATACAAAACTACACTATACTCTGCTCTTCTCTACTACGGTATAGTAGTAGTATCGCACAGTGTAGTGTAGTAAGCTGAAGTAGACAGGAGTAAAATATCTTTCTTTCGCAAGGCTGAGAGTCGGGTAGAAAGTAGTACAGTTTGCTATAGTATAGAATACACTACTATACTGGTGTGGATTTGGGTGTTCAGAGTGTGGGCTTTAGGGTTTGAGGGCTTCAGAATGTGGGCTGAAGGAGTTTGGAGGTTGGTGCCTCTTCAGGCCTCCAGGTTTAGGGTTTAGGGTTGCCTCATGCCCGTCATCCGAAAGGCAATGAAGCACACGACGAACCTGACATAAAATGAAACATGTAGCCGCGGCAGCCATCTGCGAAGGACCTCGCACAAACCCAGTGAAGCCCAGAGCCTGGAAAGACAAACTCTGCTGCATCCGAGCTGCCCGACCTTCCAGCCAATACGCCCTGGCTCATACCTCCGCAAGCCACAAATCGTAGCTTTGATGGCCTTAACCGCCTAAAGCCGTGACTCGGCCTTGTATGGCCTCCGCAAGAAAACCCGAATATCATAGGGGCCTAAATACTTACCTATACTACTTTGGGGGCTCCTTAATATAACTATAGTATAATATACCTCGAAGCCGTCTTCTAATTGTTAAAGCCCCTCAATTAGCAAGCGTCGCTTTGCTGAAGGACTTCAGCTTGGACCAGGGAGTCTTGACGATCAAGCTTCATAAGTCTTCGAAGTCACGCCGGGGCAGCCGGGCATTATAGATTGGGGTTTCAAGACCCTTGTTAACCTTACTATTCTGTATCATACGATCCTAAAGGGAGACTACAGGAAGGTTTACTCTCAGATTCAAGGCTGGAAGGTGCCAGGATTGCAGGTTTGCGAGGCTGAGGGCTTCAGGGTTTAGGGTTCGGCGTTACATGTTTTGGTTTTCGGCCCCAAACCGCCAACCCTTATAGACCAGGACCCTCCTTGTACCCTCAAATAGGGGTATATGGTCCCAAATAAGGGGGATTCAGGGTCGAATAGAGGGTAGATGGAGGGTCTAAAGATTCTGATTCTAGCGAAATCTTGAATGAGAGGTCGTAGCAGGCCCTGCGGGTGGAAGGGGGGTTCAGGCCAGAAGGCTTGAGGCATTGAGGCTTGGGCCCCATTGGCTTACGAGTTTAAAGCTCAGGGCTTGGTGGGGCCTATACCTACCTTTGGTTAGGGAATGGAAGAATGGTAGTAACAGTAGTTATAATTGTACCCCATTCCTCCATTCCCTACTAACCAAAGGTAAGTATAGCTCTCGCGGAGCTCCTGGAGTCTTAGAACTAATCGAAATTAAATTCCTAGACCCTCCATCTACCCTCTATTCGACCCTAAATCCCCCTTGTTTGGGACCATGTACCCCTATTTGAGGGTACAAGGAGGGTCCTGGTTGATTCCTGGTTGCAGGGTTCACTGGTGGGACTCCGAGGCTGCAAAATCTCGAGAGATGTCGGGCGTTAAATCAAGTTTCTTTTGGACATTTTCGTGTGGGCCTGGGTCTTTAGACCCTAAAGCTTAAGCCGTGGAATCCCATTCGTGTGGGCTGCAAGTAACTGAGTTTGGGCAACCCTATTCATGATCCTACTTGCAACATGAGTCCCTGTATCAACTGAAGGCCCCCCCAAAGGATCTTGAGGTCGATTCAACGAACGGGTGGCTGTCAAAATTATGGTCCCTTTTTGGGTCCCTAATATAATACGGCACCTACTATTTAGGGTACCCAAAAAGGGACCCTAATTTTGACAACTACCCAAATGTATCTCGATATATTCTTCTATGCTGGCGAACCCTGAAGAAGCTTGGGTGGAGTTTAGGCTACGGGGAAGGCCCTGGCCTATGCGAAAGCCCTAGACTCAGAGCGTCAAACCTTACAACCCTACATACGTCAATCCTAAACCTGGAGCCCTACACCATAATAAAAAAACACAGGCTCTGACGAAGTTCTTGCTGCTCTGGGGTGTATTTTGTCCTTGCTTCGGGCCTCCGCCGAGGCAAAGTTGGCCGCCATGTGACGGAGCCCTTGCCGACTCTGCCTCCTGGCGATTCCAACTGCTCTCAGGCTCCATGTACAATAGAAGCCTAAATCATTACCAATATTATTCCTTAGGGCTCCTTATTATAGATTTACTATGAAGGAGACCAAAACCCTATTCCAATTATTAAAGCCCCTACATTCATTACCTATATTCCGATATAGTCTATACGAAAGGAAACCCATTAAGGCCTAAGCAACATGGAGCCTTGGGGCTTTCAGCCTGCGAAGAGGGCACCTAAGCCTTCAAGCCTAAATAAGCGCTGCAGCCTTAGTCTCAAAGCCTCAAGATAGCTAAGCTCCATCCGTACATCCTGAACCTTGATTGAGGGGTTGCGGAGAGGATTTTGGATCTATCACCTGTTGCCAGATTTCCTCTGGTCTGCAGACTTCCCGTATCCAAGTTCCAACAAACAAAGAGCGGACATATACACTATCTATCTATCTGTTTATACAGCTAATTATCTATCTAGCTAGCTAGCTAGTTTTTGTCTGTCTGTCTGTCTATCTATCTATCCGTCTATAGCATGGTGACGTAAATTAACCTCCATCACAAAGCCCAGTAAGATCTGTTGATCCCTGCTTGCTGGTTTAGGGTTTAGGGTTAATTTAAGGTTCGGGGTTTTTCAGGTGAGAATTCGTCCTGACGTGGTCTCTGGCACACCTCGCTGTAAGAAGCTGCGAAAGTGGGTCTTCTCTGCATTTGAAGTTACATGCTTTAGTGTCGGAATAAGTACCCATTCCAGTCCGCAGGTTCCTTCTTTTTGTGTTTGTAAAGTATCATATGCCGAAATTTCACTGTTCACATTCTGAAGGCCCCTATGTTGTAGCAACCCAAACGCTTGTAGGTTCCTTTAGACAAGCCCTATTCTAATTCGTAAGGCCCCAGTGGAAACGGCACCCTGGCTTGAAAACACTTTATTGGCCTGAACTCCCAGGGTCGTCATTGATACTCGACTACCATAAGGTTTAGGGTTTTGGGTTTAGGGTTTAGGGTAAGTTTAGGGGTTCGGGTTTAGGGTAGTGCACCTATAGTCTCCATCGTAGTTGCATTTTTGGGCTAACCGCTTTTATGGTTAATCAAGACAAGGGAACTACCATGGAGACTACAGATGGACCATGCGTAGCAGACCTGATTAAGTCCCGAAGCTCTACACCCCCAACCCTACACCCTACACCCTAAGCCCTAAACCTTAAACCCCAAAGAACGCCAAGGCTTACGTCCACTGCGCAGTCCTCGATCGCTGGCTTCGAGGTCCCCCTTGAAAGCTATTCTGGGTTCTTGTTAAGGGGTTTGGTTTAAGCTACCATAATAAGGGCTCCTTTAAGGGATCTATAAGGGTTCCCCTAAGGTTTTTTTTTTAACAGGGTGTAGGGTTAAGGGGTTTAATTTAAGTTACCATAGCAAGGAAACTAGTGGTATATCCCAACCTTATTGGCTTACTTAAAGAGGCCTAAACCCCAACAGCATCCTTACAGGCACCCCATGGATCCCTTGAGGAAGCCTAAAGGGGACTATGGGATATCCCAACCGTACGTTTTTTGTTCAGGTGCTTTTTGGGGTCCTTACCCCAAACCGTAAAGCCTAAGCCCTTTCGGTATTCACCAGGAGGTTCCTTCTGTACTGGTTTTGCATGGCTTTAGCGTTTAGAGGTTTCAGGTTTCGGGCACCCCTTTGTAGAACCCTACGAGGAACCCTAGGTACTTTATGGTTCTAGGGTTCTTCGTGACACTGTTGGTGGTCTGAACATGCAGTACTAATATCCTTCACTTCTTGTAGTCACTCATATGGTTAGTGCTCTACATATTATCGTTTTATGATATATGCCAACGCCTTGTTGAAATGGTCGAGGCCTCCATATTAGATACTAGATGCCGAGGTACAGTCGCACATCTTCAGTCCTACAACGGTTCCATAGGTTTCATTCGAGCTTTACTTGGTTTTCACAGAGTTCTACAGGGGTAGAGGTGTGTATATATATACCCAATGATGCGCTGCACTGCACCGCCGAAACCCTGAACCCTAAACCTTAAACCGCCATGTGCCCCCAAAATGCGAGGTCGTCTCCGCTTCTGCAGAGAAAGAAGCACCGGAAGGCAGAGACGAGCTCTGAGTGGCCCCAGGTACCTTATGGCTCCAGCTACTTAAGTCATGGGTTACTGTGTTACATATTCTAAGTATCCTACGGCTCAGCAGAAAGCAGAATTCTTTCTCGATTTTGCTTTGGGGTGGCTGCAAGCCTGAGAAGAAGTGCTGTGCACCGAACGAGTGTTCTAAGACTACGGGGCAGATTGATGTTCAGGCCGTGCAGCTTCCAGCTTGTTCACCTGCCTTCATCCGGAGCCGAGACACATCCGAAATCCCGAGTGACCGAGACCGTGAACACTTGGGAGTTTCCGAAAATTAGGGGTACCTTATTTTGGGGCCCTTATAATAAGGATCCTACTATTTAGTGTACTATATTAGGGTCCCCTATTTTCGGAAACTCCCACTTTTGAAATTTTGGAGTGATTCCGACCAGGGCGGTAGCTGCCAGCATGAGACACGTGCAACGTGGCCTTGTGTTTAATTTCAGCCGAAGCTGAAGCAACTCGTGTGTTTGATGGCGACATACAGGAGCCACAAGAAAATGCCAGGCACATATACTGCTTGGAGGTCAACAATTTGGAGAACTAATGTGTACCCCAGCTTTAGGCTTCAAGTGTTCAAGATTCATTGCAACAGCACCCTCAACCCTAAACCCTAAACCTCCCTAAAACCCCTAAATCCTAAACCTCCCTACAACCCAAAACCCTCAACCCAAACCCTAAACCCTAAACCCTACCTGTAGCCGAAAAGACCTACCTTTTTCGGGCTCCTTACTATGGTTTCTGTATATAGTTCCTTCATAAAGGTAGGTCTTTTCCGGTACAGGTAAACCCTATGAACCTCTGAGCCTCCCTCGGCCCGAACCTGCCCCATCAGTCCAAGACAGCGGCCTAGATACCATAGGGGGCCTCAATAAGGAGAATAGGGTTCCTTTTAAATAATGGTTACTATAAGGGCTACTATAAGATTTATATATTAGGGGCCTCAATAGTTACCTATACTATTTTGGGGGCTCCGTATTATATTTATAGCATAATCAAAACCCTATTCTAATTATTAAGGCCCCTTATTACTTTGTAAATCTCAGTGACGCTCTGCCCTAGGGCTCCCCAATATAAACCTTCAACTCCTCCTAAACCCGAAGCTCTCCCAACTTGACTTGCGAGTTTCAAGTCGGCTAAAAGCAGCTGAAGTAAAATGGCAATTAATGGGCGTTTCCGAAAATTGGGGGTACCTTATTTTGAGGTCCTTATAATAAATATCCGATCATTTAGGGTACCATATTCGGCTCCCCTATTTTTGGAAACTCCCTAATGGGCTATGGAGATGCCGGAGGCTAGTCAGGTTCGTAGTGGCCTTGAGGGTTTTGGGCTTCAGGTGCTCAGGGGCCTTGGGGGTTTAGGTGTTTAGGCTAGGATCAGGGTGGCGGGTTTAGGGTTTAGGGTTTAGGGTTTAGGGATCAGGGTGGCGTCTTCGAGACCACTTGGAGTTGCCGTGCACCCCAAGCCCTGAACTCTAAACCCTATACCCTAAAACCCTGAAGCTCGAACCCTAAGCCCTAACAGGAACCTGAAGAGAGGAAAGCAAGCTTCTGCAACTGCTGTCGGAATCCTCAGCAGCTCAAACATCAGCTCGAACATCGGGCACGAGGTCGAGGCAAGCAATGATTATTATGAGCTTTCAGGGCCACGGGTCCTGGGACGACATTTCCTTCTGATTCTGTCCTAAGGCCCCCCCAAACTCAGAGTCCTGCGATGCTGCCTTTCGAAATTGTGAATCTTTCACGTGGCCGACCACTACATCGACGCACAATTCCACATACGTCTGCAATGGGTTCTGGTATTGGCACTTCAGGGCCTACTTTTTTGTGCTTGAGAGAATTCCCGAAGATACAGCACTAACAGTAAGGCGTAGAATTCACAGCCTCGTGCCCCGAGTTGTGTTGAAGCTGCCAGCTGTGAGTCCAGCCGCGGGAAGTTGGTGCTTCACTCCGGGTTCAGGGCACTTCGGCTGTTTGTGTGTCAAAGAGATTTGTCATAGGTCAGATCTCTTGTTGGTCATGAAGTGCTGGGAGCTTTGTTACTTAAGCCATAGTGGAGACTGGTCGGGGAACGGACCCAAACAACAGTTTCAGGGCCCGGCTCTGAGCACCATCGTGTCCCGCTTGAGCTTGACAGTGCAGATCGAGCTCATGCTGGCACATCCACAGCTTCGTACCTGTAAGGCTTGTTCCAAATAGGGTCTTAAGTAGAATGACCAAAGTTCCCCAGAAGGTTTCATTAGAAAACGATTGCAATTTCTACCGATGCAGATGGTCATCTTTTTACACCATAGACGATGGGCAGACAAGAATTCCATAGCTTTTCTTATTATCATATAGGAGCCTGTATTGTTCGAAATATTCAAGCCTATATATATATATCTAAATAAAAATATACAATTATATTTCATCTATATTTGTTCGTTCTGAATAGACAGCTCTTCAAATAAAAGAAACTCTCATTGGAATTGAAAGATATTCATTATGTATTTATTNAAACCTATTGAAGATCTTCTGCTGAATCTATTATATTGAATACTAAATAATAGGTGATAAATTAGTAGAGATTTAGGTTCTTGAAATTAAGTCGTATGTTTAGAGTCTCTGGGATTGTTGCTTATTAGATTATTTGTGATTTCGTTGAAAAAACTTATTATCTCTATATTTTGCAGAGGTTTTGAATTTGATAATCGTTATGCCTTATTAGTTGCAATTGACATGGCGCATTAGTAATCTTGTAGTATTGTTTACCCGTTATGATTTTATGAAGTTACGGTTTGTTAGTCGTTATTTCTTGCTGGACTTAGAAGTGTTTCTGACTTAAACACTATTTTTCGGATTTGCCACGGTCTATCTACTGCCTAGAATGTAAATCTTGGACACCCCATCCAGTAGCCAACTACCTTCTTGTTGCCCCCTTGCTCTGGTGAAATTATTCTTTTTTTCGTAAGCTACCTACGTCCCTCGTTTCAGATCCGACGTACCTAAATATCAGCATGTCAACCTTTGAGGCATCAGTCCTTGTTTCCAACTACAGTATATTTGTCGAGAATTTTTTCGGCCAGCTCTTCTATTCTAGAACTATTTATTTCGCTGAGTGCCGCGGCCTTGTCGATGTCGGTGCTATTTGCAGTCCATGATCCCGGGCTTCAATGATAAGTGTCTCTACATATACCTACCATTTTGGGTTATATCCCGCGATGACTCATGGCTGTGTTTGGTATGGGGGGGAGGGCAAAGTAGATGCCATCCATTTTCTCCTCTTATACAGCCATATACCTTCTATATCCTTCTTATGCAAATATAGCCCATGCACTTGTGTAAATATAGGTATTCCTTATGGGATGTGGTAGATGCAACACATGATCTCCTCTCCACAGTTGGGGTCATAGTTACGGCTAGCTTTGTCATTTACCATTTCGAGCCAAAGTTGATGTGTCTTTTGGGATATCCATTATTCCGTCCTGCTATTATGATTTCGATCATCCCTGGAAAGCACGAAAAAGCCAGTGATTTAGCTCAGTTTTGCAGAAGCTTTGCACGGGGTGTCACGGGTCACCAATACTTGCAATACCAAGACCCACGATAAGTTTTTATGTATTCGTGCATTTGATTGATAATAGACCTGTCACTATATCAATATATAAGAAATAATATAGTAAAACTATTATCCAATTCTTTTCAAAATAAATTTACCATGTGGGATCATCTATAAATCAAGATCCATATTTAATCAAATAGTTGTTATCAAATTGATATCTGCAAATATATATGCCTCAGGTCTCTTCACAGGTATGACCTGTTGAGCTTTGATTTAAATACATATATTCACACACCCATACAACCGAGAAAAACCGAGATGCGTGGGCACACAAAATATAGCCATAGGAGGATATGATCAAGAATAGTCGGTATATGGGGGAACCTTCATTATTGAAACCAGAGATCATGGACTGCAAAGAGCACCGACATGGACAAGGCCGCGGCACTCAGTGAAATAAACGGATGGGAAGACTGATTCCAGGGTGCTCGTAGGACCACATAAAGGAGTGGTGTTAAAAATTGACAAGTATCCTGTCGACAAACATAAAATTCTTAATTATGTGTTCGTTCAATTGTTTGGCGGCAGACCTGTCGCTATATCCATGGAGAGAAAAGACATAGTATAGCAATTATTCATATATTTTGAGACATATCATACGTAATTACATATAATCCAGCATTGATAGATTGGAATATTTTCAATTTGCGATTTGCGAGCATATATGCCTCAGATTTACTCACAGGTATGACCTGATCATCTGCATGTATGTATGTATATCTACGTTCATCCTTGATGTAATAACATGAACTCACACATACCCATACAATCGAGATGCATGGGCACATATTTTCACGATCACAAATGAGTTGTCATATGATAGATGATCCTTTCTGTATGTACACATAGATCTTATGACTCTATGTTCTAATCAGTATGCGCTTGCGATTGGTGTGAATGATATAGATGCACATTTCTGTGTATGTTCCTCTTTGGTTTTGAGTCCGGATTTGTTCGTGATCCTGTTCCTTGGTCTCTCGAGGGCTTCAAGCAAGTAGATATTTCCGAGACTCAAAGACCCAATCCCCAGGCCTGGCTCCAGGCTCAGAGGGCTGGGCTTTGAAGTCCCTGGCTCCCGGGGGGGGGGGGCAAAAGAAAAAAGGAAAAAAAAAAATTGAAATTGGTTGCCCCTTATTTTTTTCTTCCTTTTTTCCCCCCCCC
>BGNK01000466.1:190157-205446 GCA_003297005.1 Symbiodinium sp. clade A Y106 | reverse complement strand
CCAGGATCCTTTGAGTTCGGGACTTGGGCTTTCTCTTTTTCGTTCTATATGCACTGCGCGCGTCATATTCCCGGCAGAAGTTTTCAGCACCATTTGCATTCTTTGTATTATTGGTTCCATACTATATATAGCATGGATTTTTGTGGGCCTCACAAAAAATTTCTTTTATATACATCAGGTAGATATAAAATTCTTGTGAAATCTTTGCTCATGGTGTGAACTGGAAAGCCGAAAAATTCGTGCCGGTAGTGTGTTATTTTCTATATATATATTCTTTTCATGAGCGTATATTTAGAAATCTTAGTTCTTATTGGTGAGGTTTTGAATAAATTCTAATTCTTTAATTTCCAAGTTAAGGCGGAATTGACCCTATTTATTTATAATCGTCTTAGACTATAGTGACTATTAGATAATTTATATATTCGTCGAATAGGGAATATAAATTAGGATATATTTAAGAAATAATATATAATATTTTGGAATATTTATAGATATGAAATATTGATCGATTTCGATTAAATCTAAATTTTATTGAAAAGAAAATATGATATATCTTGGTGTCTGAATCTTATTAAAAAATATTTTCTCTATTTTATCAAATAGAATATTGGAGATCGTCTTCTTTTTTGAGTCCACTTCTCCGCGGCAACTTGCCCCAAAAGATCCATGAAATTTTTAATGACTAAAACAGGCCGCAGATTTTATAATAATATTTTCGCGGTAATTAGATATTATAGATTTCTTGTTGGTATTGCAATAGGTTCTTTATTAGATAATCGCTAGCTAAATCTTACTATCTTAATATTTAATATTCGGGCGTCTAGAATTCATATTGAAATTTTCATATAATTAGTGATAAATTACAAAACCGATACACTCGTAAATATTTTATGAGCTCCGCATATCGATATAAAAGATATGGCGGACTTCGGAGTAGGATCGTATAAAAATATAGAGACAATACCTGGAAATTGCGAAACAATTCAATCATTATTCTTATTATCCCGGTCTCATTAGTGTCCGGCTTATCTAGTTCGTGGCCGCTTCGTATTTAGTTCGTCTCTAAATTCGTATCCGGGTTCGTAATTACCACCTTAAAATTATCAAAAGAAAAAAATATTTTAATACCACGAGATTCCTTCTAAAATCTTCGACATTTCATAGTCCCGAGAGAGAAACATTCGCGATATTAAAATTTCCAAGATTTTATCGATTCTTTAACACACGAAACAACTAGTTACGAGATTTCATGAAGAAAAACAACAACAAATTATAAATTCACGAATTAAATACAATTTAATTTCATAAACAGAAAATTAATCTTTCATATAAATAAATCTTATATATTAATTATTTATCATTCTAATTTAAAATTATCATATTAATTAAGAAAATTAAGAAATATCAACAATTTTTTTTGAATTTTTCGAGTTCGATATATATATATATACTTAGATAATATCCATTAAAAATAATATGATAGAAATTAAATCTCGTTAACTATAATGAAATCTTATGAATTTAATCAATACTATAATTTAGATTACATAAAATTATAGACTAAATATCTTCTACAATATCTGTTCGATATATGTATATGAACAGCCTTATCTTTATATATATATATATATTTCTCATTTTCCATTTATATAGATAATATAGAAAGTATGTAGCCATTGTATAGTACCCTAGATTTGCTTTATTTTTATTTTTGAAAAATAAAAGTCATCAAATCTAATGATAATGGTATAGGTAGTATTTCATTTTCAATTCATGTATTGTTTTGAATTAATTATGGAAGGTTTCGTAAGTCATAGTATTCGTATATGAAATGTAAAATCTATCCCGGCGGGTTCATATTATGACGCTATTGATAGGGATTGGGATCTCAATTTTTTTGCCTACCCTTACAAGTCCATGCCAACCATGATGCAACAGATTCATTTTGACCACGGCATGGCAGCAGCAAGACAAAGTTGTGTGGTAGTTGAGTTTCTCCCGATCCCTTATCCACGACGCTTAACCTAGGGTGCTTGATCCAAGCTGAATCAAAGCCTACGGTTGCGAACATGAAGATGACAACGACGACTCTAGGGGTTCAGGGTCTATGGTTAGGGTCTCGGGCACTGCACCTATAGTTTTTGATTGCTGCTGTATGCTCCTGCCGCGGGTGCTACTGCCTAAACCACAACAACCACACCCTCGACGACCTTCTTCCACCTCCTCCACTGCTACTCCAAATACTGCTATCCTGCTGCCAGAGCTCTACTGTTACGATATTACGACGACCGCTGCGACGACGACGGCGGATCTACTTCTACTGCTGCTGCTGCTGCTACCACTACCACTACCACTACCCGTGCTACTGCTGCTACTTCTACTACTACTACTACTACTACTACTACTACCACTACTACTACTGCTACTACTACTACTGCTACTACTACTACTACTAGTGCTACTACTGCTACTGCTACTCATGCTGTTGCTGCTGCTACTACTACTACTACTACTACTACTACTACTACTACTACTAGTACAGCTACAGCTACAGCTACAGCTACAGCTACCGCTATACCGCTATACCGCTATACCGCTATACCGCTATACCGCTATACCGCTATACCGCTATACCGCTATACGGCTATACCGCTATACCGCTATACCGCTATACCGCTGTACCGCTGTACCGCTGTACCGCTGTACCGCTGTACCGCTGTACCGCTGTACCGCTGTACCGCTATACCGCTATACCGCTATACCGCTATACCGCTATACCGCTATACCGCTATACCGCTATACCGCTATACCGCTATACCGCNCTGCTGCTACTGCTGCTGCTGCTGCTACTGCTGCTGCTGCTACTGCTGCTACTGCTGCTACTGCTGCTACTGCTGCTACTGCTGCTACTGCTGCTGCTACTGCTGCTACTGCTACTACTTTTACTACTACTACTACGACGACGACGACTACTACTACTGCTACTACTGCGCCGTCTGTCGACGACTACTGCTGCTAGCGCTCCCACTATCGGTACTACTGCCACTGCTACTACTGCTGCTTAAGGCTACGCCGACGATGACGACGACTGCTTTTACCACCACCGGTATGTCTATTTGGGCCTGAAGCTTGTGGCTTAGCTCCCGTCTCCCAGGCTTCCTGGTCTTGCTGCAGCACATGCGAACTGGAGTATTCCGCACAAGAGCACCGCCGCCTTCACTACATGTTGTCGTGGCTTGTAGCTGCGGCTTTCACGGCCACATTGCAATCCGAAGCTCGAACCCAGCATTGAAGCCTGACTGGATCCAAATGCCCCCATCCCCACATCCTCTAAACTCGAAGCCCGAATCCCCGAAACCCTTGTTTCACCCTATCCGCCATCCCTTCGACCTCTCAGCTAACCTCAACCCTAGTCCTTATAGAACCCTCTTCGAGCCGTACTGGAAGAACCGCTGAAGTAGCGCAGGCGGGTCGTCGTTCGTGGAGCGACGCTCCGTGATACCAGACTCCCCAGCAACACGAAAGCTTGCAAGGATGCTTGGCAATTTACGATTCTTTTCGCATGCTTTTCGAACTGCTTAATTCGGGAATAGATCTTACCGAGTAAACCAATAACTTGAGGTTGTTTTTGCATGGAAAATATAGGGTTTAGGGTTTAGGACTTGCTGTGGGTTTGTTGGTTCCATAAGAGTTTTGAGGGTAGTTTTTGGGGACTGGTAACGCGTGCAGCGCTGGTTCAGGGTTGAGCAATATAGTGGCCTCAATCGACTGGAAAGAGAACTACTTTGCCAGCCCAGAATCCTCCGAAACAATATTGAAGTTTCTGAACTATACTGTGCGTGTCCCGGAAAAGGACAGAAACCACCGCAAACACTAGGAATCGCTGTAAACACAGTAGGTCTTTGCAGCCACAGGTGGTAAGGCTTGAGGGTTTCATGGTCAAGCGCTTCGCAGTCCAGCTAAGTTTGGGCGGGGTGCACTACACTAACCCTACATATACTCGCTAATGTATGCAGTTCCCTGTTATGGTTACCTTTCATCAGAACACAAAAGAAGAGCCACACTGGAAACTAGAGTTGTGTAACCCTGGGCCTAGTATGTCTTACACCATCTACAACCCGAACTACCATAGACAACCTACAGCCTCATTGATGAGGCATAAGGTCTCACTTGGGATCTGAGCATGCAACAGCAGTATTCCGGGTGTATCCAGTGCGAGTGTACAGGGATACCCTAAACCCTAAACCCTAAAACCTAAACCCTAAACCCATTAAAGCTACGGGCATTTGTCTGACGCACCCGGAAAGCCGAGGCTCTTAAATCCTCACCCACCCCCTTCCAAACAACCTAAACCCTAAACCCCAAACCCTAAACCCTAAACCCTAGCCTACAAAAATCCGGCAGAGTTTCTGAGACCCCAAAGACTGCTTAGAAGCCTACAGAAAGCCATATAAACCCAAGGGAGCTGGGAAGTTTGCTTCGTGAACTTTACGGAGGCTTTGCCTGGTGAGACGCTTCCACGCCTGTCCTTTGGATGCTTGGCTGCGGTTCACTTTAGGACTTAGGCTCGCAGGTTAAGCTTTTGGCTAAGTTTTAGGCTTCTCACTACTCACCACTCACCCGCATCACATCTCACCACTAGTCACCGACAACATTACTATCACCACCGCCAGCCTGAACCTTAAGTCCTCAGCCTCACACTCTGAACCCTGAACCCCACACCCTTCACCTCAGCCTTAAACCCTTCAGCCTTTACACCCCTAAGCTTTGTGAATTCTGAACCAAGTGTCGATCTCAACCGCGCCTCAAAACCTGCTTGTAGTTGGTTCTTGATTGAACAAATAAGGGTTTAGGGTTTACAGTTACGGGTTCGGGGAACCTCATAATTTCACATCCCGCCTCGGTACCTCGTAAACCTTGATTCCCGAAGGCTCTCGAGAGCTCCGTCTCTCATCCCGAGGCAGTGCCTGGAAGCAATTAACGACGCGAAAAGCGATGGCTCCTCGGAACCCGAGACCCTTTCAACATTTTTTAAAACCCTAAACCCTAAACCCTAAAACCCTAACCTAAAGACTGAAATCCGAAACCCTAGACCCTCGCTCCCTGAAATTTCGGGCAAGCTTGCGGAATTTGCAGGGCATACAGGAATTGCTTGTGGCTTTTACATGCTTGGCATGCGCATGGGCACCATTACACTGTCACCCTGAGTCCGGTTGGAAGCATTTTGGGAATCAAGGCTGCTTAAGGCTTACAAGCTTTGCAAGGGACCGCGAATAGAGCTTAGTCTTTGGAGTGTGTGTTTGTCAGCGCCCAGTTAGATTTATAGTAGGTTGCTGCAGTACGGGCACTGTAAGGCCTGTAGAAGGTTTATGGATAAGAAACTCTAAGGTAGTCTTCCGCGCATGTGCGTTTATGTTCCGTCCGTACCCCGAAGTCAGAGCCAAGGCTACCCAGAGACCCTAAGCCGCCTAAGCCTAAACCCTAAACCCTAAAGCCCTAGACCCCAAACCCATAAATTCCAAACCCTACAACAAGGAACACCCCCCAAGGAACCCAAGGCTCATAAGTAACCCTAAACCCTAAACCCTAATAAATAGCCTCTTAAGGATTTAGGGTTTCGGGGATTGCAGGGATCGGGATTCAGGATGCACCGTTTATGGTGGAGGGGAGGGGTACCCTAAACCGTAATTCCTGGAGCCTCTACTCTTCACCCTAAATCCTATCAGGGTTTAGGGTTTAGGGTTTAAGGCTTTAGCGGTTAGGGTTTAGGGTTCCTTGCTCCCGGAATATATGTCGCTATCAGCTTAAGCCGTAGAGTTGCTACAAGCTTCGCTGTCGCCTTCTCAGTTGCGCTGTCCTACGTATGTTTTGAGTTTTGGGCTAAGGGTTTAGGGTTTTGGGCTAAGGGTTTAGCGTTTTGGGTTTAGGGTTTAGGGCTTTGGGTTTCGGAACACCACGCCTTCTCGCCTTCGTAGTACTGTCTTACGTAGCCATCGCTAGGATTCTTAGTTCACTACTGTACTCCTTCATTCAAAATGCCAATCAAGATTTGGGATGCCCTCTTGAAGGTGCATCTACCAACTGCACTGCCAGGTACATGGAGGTCAGAAGGGATCTGTGTGCTAAGGCCCTTGCTAAAGGCCTGAACATTTTTGAAAGGGGTGTGGGGTCTCAATTACTATGTAAAACCCTCGAAGCCCTGTTAAAATCCTTCTCAAGCTGAAGACGAAACCTAGTGTACCATGCGACACTAAGAACAGCTGTCTTTGGAGGAGCATCCGAGTGAGATCTCAGCACTTCTTGCACAGAAGTTGTGTGGGCTTATAAGGTTTAGGGTTTGCGTTTGAGGCTTGGTGGTCTAGGGGTTTCGGGTTTTAGGTTGGGGGTCTCCTACTAGTTGTTTGCCTGTGCTGCTAGCATTGTGGCAGACGGGCTAGGCAAGGTAAACCATGAACCAACATCCCCCTGCCCTAAACCCTAAACCCTAAACCGGAATCACCCTCAGTGCAAGAGGTGCGAAGAGTCAGAAGATCCGTACCTTGGCCCGCCGGGTGCTCAGGGCTACCTACTCAGCCCCTAAGATTCAGCTTGGGCCTTAAAGTAAGTACCTATGTAGGAACCCCTCGAAGGCCAAAGTAGGCGCTATCTAAACGCACATGGACCCCATAAACCCCTACAGTAAGCCCAATAACACACTGATCAAAAAGAACGTAGAGAACAGGATAAGGAAACCGATGGTAGCAGTATAAGCGTTTCTTAACCGGGCGTTTGTAACGATTTCATATGGGTCCATAAGGGTGTTATAAGTTTACAAGAGCGAGCGGAATACTTCGAATATGGTCCGACAGGATTGTATAAGTGATTGCAGGTGTTTCGACATACGTTTCATAAGTTTCATAAGACCTTAGAAAAGAAAAGAGTGCTGTAACAGTTCTTACAGGGTGTTGACACATGTAGGGGCCAGAACAGCAACAGCAAGGCTTTGGGTGACATTACGTCACACTTTCGTATACCATTACTTGTAGGGGAAGTATTACTAACTAGGTATCCAGACAACTGAAACTGTTTAAACCTGCAATAAGCCTCAATCTCTTGATCCTCCTGGGATACTCAAGCACAGTCTTTCAGCATGTTGCCGTTGACCAATGTCAGATAGAGATCCTAGATAGTAGGAGCGCTGCAACAAAAAAACAGGCACCCTCGACTTTAAGACAACCCCCGTGCCTCTTGTCAGACAACTTACAAGTCTAATAAATATAGCGGCCCGAATAATTCGAATGCGAATCTGGGTGAATGATAGGAATGATATTGGTATTTCCTCCCGTCAGTGAGTTTGAAGCGCAGGGCAAGGAGGTTGGCAACACTACCAAAGCCTACTAAACGAGAATCACACGCTCAAGCCACACGTACCTGAGGCTTCGAGGGCCAATCTGAGGACCGGGAGGTTTGTGGGTTCAGGCTTTAGGGTTTAGACCCTAAGCCCTAAACCCGGATGCTGTGCTCTGAGTGCTGCATGCAACACCCAAAGAGCTCGGCAAAATCGAGAAATAAGGTACCTTAAGACAAAATCCAAAAAGCCGGAAAAAGGGTTCGCTCTCGTCCCTGGCATGAACCCTAAACCTCAAATTCAGGTACGCCAAAAGCGCCTACATCAAAGGACCCTTGATTTCATAAGGCATAACCTCTAAACAAGGTATCAGAGCTCTGCTGCCGTGGGTTTCTCCCTTGCTTTTCTCAATAAGCACACGTAGTGAGAGACAACACAAGCTAACAAGAGGCTGGAGTTCATTCCATTATTGGATTGGGCAGCATGCTCTCTTTCAGAAAGAACCCTAAAATGCTCTAAAACCGAAACCCCCCATAATTAGCGATCTTCTTTGTGTTCGCGCCACTGTTCTCGCTCACAGACGAAGCTAAGCTGGCTCAGCGTCTGGTTGCAAATCATCTTAGCGGCTGGGTACCTAAGCCCAAAAGTGTCAACTGTTTTGTGATTGCGGTGGGGTTATATGTATGTATATATGTACACAATACTCTCTCTCGCTCTCTCTCTCTCTCTACATATATATATATGTATCCATATAAGTATATGACATCAATATGTAATAATCTGTATATGCACACCCAAGTATGGGTAACTATGGTGCGGTTGTGTATAACCAAGAAATCTAGAGGTTAGCTACCCAGCCCCTAAGGCCCAAAGTCGTGTGCCTGGGACCTAGGCTTATACACTTGCACACGCTGACGGAGGCTCCACCCCCAGGCACGCCCATGCTAGAAGAGCAACAGCAAGGCAGAGCTTGAGCCTCATCTAAGCAAGCAGCTCCAGCATTGTTTTGATGTCCTTTGCCGCAGTCTTGATTTGCGACCTGGCCTGCTCGAGGTAGTTTGCGGGATTGTTCACCTGCCAGTTTCCAGAATTCGCATATCCAGATGAATATGCAAGGCCGTCGGCGTTGTCCACGGCCTCCACGAACTCTTCCAGCGCATCCTGAAAAACGCCGGGATCGCTGGCCGATGAGGCCACTGCTTCGCAAGTCTTCTGAACCTGCGCGACGGGGGAAGTACTGGCCTTGAGCCCGTTCCGAACGATGTCGCCACTCTTGTTCTTCTTGATCGACTCGTAGCCCGCCAGGAGCTCGTCCAAGGCCTTCTGCGCATCCTGCAACTGCTGGCGGGCCGTGTCCACGCTCGCGGCGGCACGTGCCGGGGCCGCTCTGCCGGCCACTGCCACGGTGAGCGCCAACACACCGCGCCTGCTGAGCGCAGGAGGCTGGCTGAGGCTGAGCCACGTCGGACCCACGAGCAGCGAGCGCAGCGAGAGCAGCGAGAAAAGCAGTGGAAGTGCCCAGAGACGATTTTGCCCGCGAGAGGCCCTAGGCAGAGCCATAGCTGCACTGCAACTGGACTGGAAGGACACCTCACCTAAACCACTCATAATTGTAGTATATTGCCGGTCAATCTCCTGGCTCTTGGTCTACAGTCTACAGTGCGCTGCGGTGGTTTATGGGAATTCTGCCTGCTACTGTTGTGACTGCTCTTCGCCGTTCTCTGAACAAGCGCTGGCAGAACACCGCATCAAGCAAAGTCGCCCCATGTCCCCCTGTGCCTGCATAATACCTGGATCCCAAAAGTATGAAGCATGCCAGCCTTTTATAGGTGTTGGGCCAGAATTTAGCTAGGTCTTCACAACGAGCTCGACTAGGACTCAATCAAGCACCGGGCTTTCCTCTACGTGCCTTAAGAATTGCAAAGGGGCTCTTGGAGGGTGTTTAGGGTTTTGGGTGCTTGAGGGATCTTAGAGAAAACTTGCATGTCTTGGCTTTGTAGGTTTTTAACTTTAACCAGTCTAAACTTCGGGGGGGGGGGGGGGNCTCTGCTGCCCTATGTGAGTGTGAGGGGGGTGTGGTGGGTGGTGTGGGGTTTGGTGGGGGAGGAAATATTAAAGAAAGATGTTTTTTGTTTTTTTTTTTTTTTTTGTTTTTTAAAAACATTAAAGTGGGGGGGGGGGGGGGGTCTCAATGGTTTGATGCGAATAGGTGTTTCATGGAGTTTTATAGGGTAAGGGTTCTAATGTTGCTTTGGGGTCGAGGGTTCTTCAGGCTTCCAAAATTAAAGCGGGACACCAGTACTAATCAGTAATTGTTCAGTTCCGTACAGTAGTACATGGGTTGTTGTCAAAATTATGGTCCCTTTTTGGGTCCCTATTATAGTACGGCACCTAATATTTAGGGTACCCCCAAATGGGACCATAATTTTGACAACTACCCACATAGGCCTGTGGCAGTGGTTCATGGCTTGCAGGGTTCGAGGCCTCATTGGGTTCAGCGTTTCGTCACACGGACTGGATGTCTAAACTGACAAGCTCGAGTGGTTCGAGACTTCAAGTGCGGATCCCAGGTCTTGCGGGCGTTAAGACTCAATCACCGAATAAAGTTGCCTTAATGGTTAGAACAGGAATTGGGGGGTATATTGCATGCTAAAAACGATAAGGAAGGATAATCTTGCTAGTCCCTAAACCCTAAACCCTAATTCAGGCTTCTACATTTGCCATCTGAACTTTGTCGAGTAAGACAGCAGGCCCTACATCGCCAAGCCCTAACCTCGAACCATGACCTAAACCCCATAAAGCTTAAACCTTAACTAGGTGGGGCTTTTAAAGCTTGTCGAAAATATTGGTAAATAAGATCCTCTTCAGCCCAATAAGGGAAAATATGAAATGTCCCAAAGCCCTACCTAGTTAAATCCCAAACGCCTACACCCTGCCCCAAGCCTTAAGGCCCTGAAAACTCTACAGCCAAATCCTAATTCGTATACCCTCGAACCCGTAATGTTAGATCCACACGAAGACATCAGAAACGAGGCTCCTGCAAAGCGCCAGAGTAGCGCTCTTCTGAAGCTGCCTCTACTGCAGTCTGGCAAAGGAGCTTTAGTTCAGTCGTTCAGGGTTTAGGCAATAAGGAAAGAGTACTCAACACCGCGTATCCTGATTTTGGCCGATGCCCTGATCCCAACGATATGAACCTCGGACAGGGCAATAATCGGAACCCCTAACGTAAGACCCCATACTACTCTACAGGTTCTTTGTAGGAAACAGATTTTAAGGAATCTACTTTCTAGATCCTCCCGAAAAGTGTGGGTTTCAGTATGACGATGAGGCAGTGAGAGCGGCCCTACCGTTCATGTCTTGAGGATGTCAAGCTGAGGCGTACGGGCTTAAAGGGCTTAAGGGGCTTAAGCTTAAGGGATTTAAGTTCAGCTTTGACTTAAGGGCTTAAGGGACGTAAGCTTAAGGAATGACAGTGTGCTTGTTAGGCACACTCTCCTTAAGGGGTTTAAGGTTTAGGGTCTAGGGTAAGGCTTTAAGGTTGAACACTATACTGAGTAACCCTTAAATCCTTCTTCCTCTAGAGCCACAACAGCTTTAAATCCATCCTACCCCACCTCAAGCCTTAAACTTAAAGTCCAACATCCCAAACCCCCCCCTCCAAAAACAAAAATCACTAAACTTCCAACAGCTTGAGCAATAGTGTCCCTCTCGGAATTCGTAAAATTATCGTAGAATAGTACTCCCAAGCGCTGTTCTAAACATTTAAGCACCAATATAAACCGCCCCCCTCCCTCTCCCAGCATCTTGCCTATTCCGGAATCCCCCGCTCTTCGCGCGTGCTTGCCTTTGGCGAGCTCGGCTCTTTTGGTTGTGGAGTGCTTTGGGTTGAGTTTGGTGCCGTAGGTGATTTAGTTCATTCTAGAGGCCTCAATAGGTGTGGCGTGTGGCTGTATGTGTCTATGTGTAGTATATGACTTTCGATATCTGAGGCACGTGGGATGTGTCAGGATTACACAGGAAGGAGATTGCAACACAAAATGTCAGTTCTTGGTTCAGGTTTCAGGCTTGACTGTATGGAGTCTATTTTGGCCAAAGGTTTGAGGTTTAAATTTCAGCAGTCTGGAATTAGTGGTAAGCAGGCAAGAAAGTAGAGTCATAAAGTATTCTTATGCTGGTTATCCGACCTACAACTCTCCTATTGTTTAACCAGACCCTACTTACCAAGCTCCGTGATGCTGTAATATCAATCCTCAGCAGACCTATGAACAGGACGCTTCTGTACTTTGGGAAAACTGCCTGTTGCATGTCATGTTTGCCGCAGGGGGAGTTTGGGGTTGAGGGTAATGCGTCACGGTTGATGGTTTAGGCTTTCGGGCTTTAGGGCTCTCTGAGGTTTTAAGGCTTTAGGGCTTTATGGTTTTTGGGCTTTTTGGGGTTTAGGGTTTGGGGTCTAGGGTTTACTGCACGGTCTTAAGAATTGGAACTTAGCAACGGAATACGATTCAAGTCCTACACTGCAAAGAAGGCCTGAAGCCCACACAGGGCTCCCACGAGACTCACCATAAAGCCTATCTAGGTAGATCCTAGACCCTATACCAAACCTGAGAATCCCCAACAACCTACCTTTTCAGAAATTAAGAGGATCATCAAGAACTCTTAACGCATGGGTCTTTAAGGGTTCAGCTTCGTCCTAAACCCAAAACTACACTGCCGCGCCTTGCACCTCGCCACAACACGCTTCACGCGCTCCGAGACCTGTCGCTGGAGGTGGGCTTAGCTTCGATTTAGGGTTTACGGTTTCAGGTTTAGGGTTTAGGTTAGCTTCAAGAGCCCTACGGTTTGGGTTTGCGGCTTCGGATGAGTTCCGAAGTACAAGACACCGAGCTAGGTCAACGCCAAGCTGGGTCAAGGTGGTATCAAAGAGGATCCCCTTACACCCAGTAGTGGAAAATGCAATAGATCCTACCTCATCTCCTTCTAATTGTTATAGCACCCTTAGACCGTACTGTAAAGGAACACAAGAAGGACCCAATATCGACCCTACCAAAACCCGAGCTGCTGACAGAGCTGAGAAACCTCGCGAAGACAGCATCATTAGAACAGGGCTTGGGCGTTGCTATGGCATACTTATACAGGGACTATAATGGGATTCATGGGATGCTGCTACTTCTAGATACTCAGACCTCGAATGGCGCGAAACACAACGTATCATCAGGACTCTAAACTCTACTCGCAAGGTGGCAAGGACATGTCAATGCGGCGGGGAAGCCCATATCCAAAACCCTTAAAGATACTCTGATATAGTAACTACGGTTGATGATATATTCCTGCATTGCCTTACTGACCCTAGACTATGGGAATTATGGTATATTCCTCATGATGGGTAATGCAGGATTTATATCATCAACAGCAGTTCATATCTAATCAGCTGCAGCCCTCAAAACCTTGGCGATCTTGCGGGGTAAATGAAGACTACCCTTGCAATATATTCCGGTCTTATGGATACCTGTTATCTCCTTTATATTAATTAACTGTAAACTGAGCACTCGCCACACCAAAAGCAACGACTGAGCAACCAAAACCTAAACACCTTGAGCCTCTGCACCCGTAAACTCCCTAAACTCAACTAAGACCCCTAAACCCAGACGTCCTAAATCGCCCAATCCAACTCTGAACCCTAAACCCCTACACTAACAGAAAGGTACCCTAAACCCCAACTAAACCCCTAAACCCTAAACCCACCGGGCCCTAGACCGCCAACTCCAACCCAACCCGACACCCTAAAGCCCTAAACACAGCGAGTGCCCCAAAAGCCAAAGATCCGTACCCGGTGTGCGGCTTCCAGGCGTACCCGGTGCGCAGGTCAGGGCTGGAGTCGGTGGTGCCGCCATGGAGGTTCCTACCTTTGGTTAGTAGGGAGTGGGGTACAATTATAACTACTATTACTACCATTCTTCCATTCCCTACTAACCAAAGGTAGGTTGTGTCAGCTGCGAAACTGCATGGCACCACTGACTTTGCCCCCGCTCTGTTGCCGCAGCAGCTCGGGCCACGTCTTGGCGATGTCGTCGACCACAGCCTCCGCCAGAGCCATCGTCAACTGACGCTGCAAAGTTTGCTGCTGCCTCTCGGCACTGGCTTCTCGCTGTCGCACGCGCTGTCCCAGGCGCTCTCCACCTCCGCCTCCACCGCCATGTCGCGCTTCACCCTGGCCTCCCCCTCCCGGTTGCGCCTTTGGCGCTCCCTCACATGTATATGTATATATCTATATATATATATATTGCTGGTATAGCATAATACACTACCATACTTTCATACGACAAAAAAGGCTGCCAGCCTTCGAGGCTTGCTCCTCCGGAGGCGCCGCCTCGTCGATCCACATCTGCAGCCATGTCTGCACCTCAGCGGGGCTTAGGGCTTAGGGCTTGCAATTATGACTTAATTGTGGGTCACGGTCACGGTACAGGTTTAGGGATGCTCAGCTTACTTAGGGTCTAGCACAATTAGGGTGGAGGGCTCGTATGACTAAGATACATGATAACGAGGGGACATAAAATTCGAGTAGGGTTGTGTTGGAAGGCTTGCTCGGGCTTTACGGGGCTTTATGGGGTAAAGTACGCGGAAGGATGACGGTTCAGGTTGTTGGATGTGCGACAATAACGGGTGAGAACGGTTCGAGCCAGGCTTTTGATCTTAGGTGTAGGTGCTGCCATACTTACATATGGCTGATTTAGATCTATGCACAGGGCTCATGAGGAGTTTGCGAATACTTTCAACGCTAAAACCACAACTATCCCTTGACAACCTCCGCTTTCCATTTTCAACGCCTTTGCAGCTCTGCATATTATCAGGACACTTATAGGGTTTTATGAGGATTTATATTATAAGGCCGTATAGGGTTTCTATATGGCTCTTGCAAGGATCTACAATCCATCGTCCCAGAACCCCGAACCTTCAAACCTCAATGCTCTGAGCATTGTTCCTTACCCAGACCCCCGGGAAGATCTGGAAAGTAGATCCCCTAATTTGGGGCCCTATACTACTAAGGGTACTTTAGAGGAACCCCCATTAAGGGATCTACTTTTTGGATCCTCCCGGGTATGGAACCCTGATAGAACCCTACAGAACCCTCATGGAAGCCTTGTTCTAAACCCTCATCCCAACTCCTAAACTCTGTCTGCTTGGGATTCTTCTAGATCAACCTGTGGGCCTGAGGGATCGAACCCGTAATTTCGCGGCCTTAACAATCAGAATAACCAAATAACAATCATGAATATAAGAAAAAACAACGATAAGAACCCTAAGGAATATTATTGGTACCTGCTCCGACCCCCATATTGAGGACTCGAATCCGTGAGAGTGTAGAGCTTTGACTCTGCTTCGGGCTGGGGCTTTGGAATTTGATGTTTTGGAATGCAGAGATTCAGGTCTAGGGACGCAGTTTAAGGTTTGTGGAAGTTTAGGGCTTGGGGCTTAGGATCTAGGATGTGCCGGTGGGGGTGTAGAGGGCTTATATAGGGTATACCAGTCGGATGTAGCACAGCCACGAAGCTCCACCCGACATCCAAACCCGTCCCTGGGCCCATTGCGTTGAAGCTCAGGTTATGGGCGAGCTGGTCGAGCTGGCGGGTCCGCGTGCTTTGAATTTCTGTTGCTCCCCCAGCAGCAAATGAAACAAAGGGTAACGTTCGAGACTCTAAGTTCAACATGAAAACAGCCAGGAAAGTTTCAAGGTTGTGCCGGATAGTATTGGAAGGGGAGATAAGACCTCGTGCCGAATGTAATGATGGGGTCCATGTTGGTGATTGGCCTTAACTATAACATGGCAGTGGTGGCGATGGCGGTGATGCAGAACATCCTGTACCACCACTCTGTAACCCCGACATACTGAACCCTAAACCCCGAATCCTAAACCCTGCACCCTAAATCCTAAACCCTAAACCCTAAATCCTAAACCCTACA